>BHDV01024876.1:263049-285351 GCA_005406045.1 Adoxophyes honmai | reverse complement strand
TGGTTGAAGTTCACTTAAGGTAAGTTCATTTAACCATAAATAAAAGCTTTATCTTTATCAAAACAGGATTCAAAGTGTAAGTTATTGTTCTTTAGTACAGGGTAAGAATAAGCTTAGATCGGGCTAAAAACGATTTGACATTGCTCACGATTTTTTAAACTTCCGACTATAAAGTACCGAATGCTGTAGGGGTGGCCATATATATAAATTAAATTACTACCTTAAAGACAAAAGAGGTTCATTATGGCTAAAATTTAAGTATTCATTTATTGCGAACAATTTCAAAGCGTAACTATATTAACGCTATTTTTGATCATCTTCATGAACTCAGTCACCGATACCTGAAACCAAAACAGTTAAAGTATGTAATATGAAAATTAAACACTAGAAATTGTTTATCCAAGTCACAAACAAACTAATATGAATATTGTGTCTGTAATGCAAGTACCTAATTTGGGTACTCACGAACTTTGTACTAGTTAATAGTCGATATACATTTATTTTAAATTTAACAATAAATACAATATGTTTATACATAAAAGTATATACTTACAAATCCGTCGAAATCTTTATCAGCGTCATCTATCATCTCTTCAATTTCTTCATCAGTCAAATACGTGCCAAGAATCTCAGTGACGCGCTTCACGTGCTCGCAACCGATCAGACCTGGAATATGTAAATTACATAAAACCAATAGTCAAACTCAAATTAGATAAAACGTGCTAGTACTCTTGTTTCCTAATAAACTGATTTAGATTCCTTTGGTAAAGCATACATACATACATACATAACCGTCACGCCTTATTCCCTGCGGGGTAGGCGGAGACAACAGAGTGCCATTCGCTTCTATTTTGACATACATCTTCATTCCTTTTTTTAGGCCATCTGATGTCTCCCTGCTTTTTATGTTCACTATTATTTTAGTAGTACTTGAACTGAATTTAATTTTAAATGCAAAAGAGTACTTATATAGGAACTTTAACAGCCGATATAAAACATGTAAATACTTGTTGACGTTGAAATAAATGCTGAGGAATCCAAAGCAGATTCTTCTGCATGGTAATTGCTATAAGATCATCAAATCATCATGATACATGCTAAAGTAACTTTGATAGCGTTGGACAGCAGATAGTTACCATTATCATCGAAATCAAACAATCGGAAGCTTTTCATAATGTCCCCGTCGCTGTCGAGTGACATAATCTTGCGCATAATGGCGGTCTCAAAGTTTTCAAAGCTCAGCTTGCCGGACAGACCTTTGTCGACTGCATTTACCATTTTTTGCAGCTCCTCATTGGTAGGTTCGTAACCTGAGAAAATCATGCAGTATTAACAATGAGATTGATAAAAAAAAAAACTTTGTTACATACATCCAAACAAGATCAAGAAAAAGAGTGATCAAAACAAAATGAAGACACAGACAAAATTAGCCTTCAGGTTTTTGATCAAAATAAATGAGACAAAATTAAAAGTACTTAGTAATACTGAGTCACAACCGCCCCATCTTTATGTTACAAATGTTACTAAATGTGGGTATAGAAAGCTACGTGGCTAAAAGATAGCTGAACACGCTTTTCACGTTTACTTTGTTTTAGCGATCAAAGTTGCAGAGGTTTACTAATGTTTCAGCGAAAATTATTTCGCAAATTGATTCATATAGCTGACATAGCCACAGTTACAATTTGGAACTATTTTATTCGGATACCAGAGGGTCTTTGAAATTTATATAAAAAAGAAATAAAGTAGCCTAACGATACCTATTTCAGTTGAGCTGTTACTTGTACGAGATACGATAAAAACGCACCCAAAGCTTTGATGGCCACTCTGAAGTCCTCGGCTTTAATCTTCCCCTCTCCGTTATAGTCCAACAAGTTGAAAGCTTCTCTCAAGTCATCCTCCTAAAAAATTAAGAACGAATCAATAATTCAATATGCATTATGATTATGAACGCACATGAGTTTTCACCTCTTAAAGGTGTCAGTGAATCGGTTAGTGTTATCACTATGTCATCTATGAACTGAACTTAAAGAATGAAATATTTTTCCTCATAATTTATTTTAATTGTCTTAAAGAAAGTATAGGGCGTTAAGGGTGCGGCTCCATTGAGGCGGAGACGAGCGGAGCTGAGACAAGCAGAGCTGCGAAAAGAGGTACGTGGTTCCACTGAGGCGGAGACGAGCGGAGCTGAGTGGAGCAGAGCTGTGAAAAGAGGTAAGTGATTCCACTGAGGCGGAGACGAGCGGAGCGGTGTATAACAAGCCGGGACGACCAGTCGAGACCCAATACATTACAGTTAGTTTACTGATTCTGTCATCTTCTATCCTCTCCGCTCCGTTCGTCTCCTCTTGACTGATTCCATTGAAGCGGAGCGGAGATGAGATGTAGATTTCATGTAATATCTAAGGGGGTGAAATGGGGGATGAAAGTTTGCATGAAACTTTGTCAATTTGAAACCGATCGGGCTGATATCTTGCATAAATAAAGCTACTATGACGTAGGTATCTCTTAAGAAAGGATTTTGATAAATTCCACTCCTAATGGGTATAATAGTGGATGAAAATTTGTGTAAATCTGCTTAGATTTACGACTGATTGAACGGAAATTAAACGGTTTAACTACAGATACAGTACAGCACATCGTTTTCTAATTCACGCACCATGGAAAAAGTATAAAAATCTAATTATCGGGTCGTTTTTCTAATTCACGCGTCATGTAAATTTTCAATCATTTCTAACTAACCGTTAGTAATTATAAAGTGCCCCATAAGAATTTAAGTTTAAATGAACGTCATGTTACTATATCTGCAATAAAATTCATTGAAAAGATTGTAGAAAAAAAGCAACGTGGTAATTAGAATTAGAACACAAGTAAAAACACTTACAAGATACATCTGGAGAATGACCAATAAACATGAAAAAAAAACATTTGCTCGCCATTTATTAAGCTTTTCGAAAAATTAAGCTCAAAAAATTAAAGATTCATTTTTTAAACAGTCAGATTTAGCGAATCCCTCCAGATAATCGTCAGATTATGACACAGCACGTCCAGGCCATGTTGATGAACCACATATATCTTAATCTGACGCGCCGGAGCATTTCAAAATGGCGATTTTTTTTTGCATATTCAAATAATGATTGTGAGTTTGCGTCACATCCTAATCGTCAGATTATTATACAGGAGCTTTTTTAAAGGTTCACTTAACACCCCCTTAGAAAATCTGACGCGCTCGACAAAATGTTTTTTTTTTTTAATTTTCAACCCTTACGTATGGTCACCTCCACCATGGAAACAGTCAGATTAACATGCGTACATACTTTTTAATACGTAGGACACGCATACTATCAATATCTGACGCGCTGGAGTAACTCCACATATCGTTTTTTTTTGCATTTTTAAAAGCTTATATCTGCTCACCCCACCGATGAACAAGTTTTTTTTCTTCTTATCACCTAAGCTCCACAACCCAATAGGTCTCTACGACGCTCGAGCAACTCCAAAATTAGCTGCCTGGGCTCCCCTACTATAACCTTTAAGCCTTTAGGTTTGTACATCATCTGTAATCCGTCTGGAAATGCGGACATCTGTAGACGATAGTGGTTTAAGCAATGACCCATTTGCTATGTTTATGAATCTAGTGGTGATACAAAATGATGGAAGGTAACCTATATGTAAAATATTACCTAGTTGTTCATATTACACCACTAGATGGTGCTTCTAGATAAACTCTTAGCTATAGATGACGCTATAGAGTATCTATATAACATAGCCCCGTAGAGTAGCCCCGTGTGGTGCCGGGTTAGAATAGCACCTCCCCCTTTCTTCTCGTGGGTGTCGTAAGAGTCGACTCTGGGAAAGGGTTAGTGTATTGTGGGCGATGGGCTAGCAACCTGTCACCGCAATATCACGTTTGACCATCTGAAATTGCTAAACGTGGCACTGGATTTTCGAATTCACGTGCTCTGCCTACCCCTCTTGGGAATACAGGCGTGAGTATATGTATGTATGTATGTATATAACATGCCTAAACTTATAATTAAAAAATGTGCTTTTGAAGACACTGTGACTGTGATAAACTTTGTAATTCCGTATGATGGTCTGGCATTGAATATTTTAGGGGTATACTTGCTGATAATTTTGGCTTTACCTGTTCCCGTGTCAAAATCAACCTTGCTTTAACTTCATTGTTGTTAGGAGTTCTTTGCAATTCGTCAACTTCCTTCTCAGAGAAATCGGCAGTGACTGAATAATCAAATGTTTCCTCCATTTTGCTATTTTAAAGGAAACTATGGGGCTCCGGATGCATTGATTAAACTTACGGGATCATAGATGCCTTCTATTAAGGTTAGTGTTGCCAATATTAATAAATACTTTTTAACTAGTTCGCAAAACACTGGTTTGGCTATTTACCTATTTGTTTCCTTAGTTTAATATTTGGAATTCCATTTTTCTTTTCATCTCGAAAAGAGAAAAAAAAAACAATCAATTTTTTACATTTTAGTTTGTAGGGGCTAATTTGGTTCCTAGGATTAAACTCATTTTTAGACAAAATTTATGAGGGGGATATAAACTTCAAATTAAGTTAATTAATTTACCTGTTCTTGTGTGAACATAAGTCGTGCACAGACAGTTTTTTCTTTTTCTTCAGGCTCAGCCTCCTGAATAACTTCAATATCACCCAGGTCTCCCAAATCAGCATGATTCATCGTAACGAATAACAAAATAATAGTCCCAATTGGTTATATGTGCTTTTTCTAGTTTATGTAAGGAATCGAAACAAGAATAGCAATCCAATAAAAGAGAAATTCAGACAGAACAATATTCATACATCAAAAGTTGTCATAGATAATGGATTTTTATTACCAGTCAAACTGCCAATATTTTAAAACATTATTGTTTAAACAAGGTTTGAACAGTCACATTGAGCTCCTTTTTTTTAAATCGATCGAAATTATTTTTTTATACCCAATAGTTCAGCAGTTTTAATGTTTTGACGGGCGTGCAATTTTTCTACCAATTGATTGATATACTTGAACTGGCAACATCTTGAAACAACAGTCACTTTTTTTTATAAAAAAAAAATACGCCGCCATATTGCATTGTTTGCTAAGTCCGTTTGAGGTTATATTAGGCGGGCAGACGCCGGATTTGTTTTTGCATTTAACTAATTAATATAATCGTTAAACATGAAACTCGTACGTTTCTTGATGAAACTCAGTCACGAAACAGTGACGATAGAGTTGAAGAATGGCAGTGTTGTGCACGGAACAATCACTGGCGTCGATGTTGCTATGAACACACATCTAAAGGCTGTAAAAGTGACGCTTAAAAACAAGGAAGAATTGCAGTTGGAAACGTTGAGCATACGCGGGAACAACATTAGGTATTACCTGCTGCCGGACAGTCTGCCGCTGGAGACTTTGCTCATCGACGATGCCCCAAGAGGCCGCGGCAAGCGCGAAGGCTTCCCAAGAGGCGGCGGTGGTGCTCGCGGCGGTCGCGGCAGAGGAGGCCGAGGCCGTGGAGGTCCCAGAGGCGGCCGTGGCGGCCGAGGTCGCGGACGACGATAAACTTAGTTCTTAAGCTACAACCTAAGAATGTGATGCGTGATTATTAAGTATAAGATTCTCCAAAATTCCCTGTTTTTATTACAAATCTCGGTGATCCTTAGTATTAAGAACTGAAATTGGGAGATAGTTGGTTAGATACCAACAATACTTCTCAATTTATGGCCAGTGGAACAGTTTAAAATTAAAATTAGTCTACCCTTACAGTCAGTAATGGCTTTTCATGATAGCTTTTTCCTTAGATTGGATACCAACTTGATTTGTTAACTATTATACATACTTACGTTATGTGAAAATCATTCAGCATTTGAATGTTCAAATTTCTTCTTTAGTTGCAGTACTAAGCAATAAATTTTTAAACTGTATTTATAATTCTTGTTTTTTAATTTTTCATACCCATTTACTTTTGATATGACAATATTGAAGTTATTGTGGTTTCATTAGAAAAAAAATCAACATACAGCAAGCTTAGGTTACTTTGCTGCAATAGGGTTATTTTTCCCCACCCATATAAACCTTTTTTTATTCAATGACTGAACTGTTGTCTTAGCAATATTTTTTTAGGATTTATTAACTGGATAAAATGTTTTTATGTTGGTGGACAAAGTTATCTGAGCTTACGGCAACAATAACAACAAGCAATCAAAAACTTGTGACAGATTCAGGGTAAAACAAGTGGGTTTAACACATTCAGAACCAAGGACCCGGCTCCCAGGATTCTTCATAATGTTTACGAGACTCCGAGAACCCGGTAGCCAAGTTCATGCAGTACTAGCTGTAGTTTACTTGGTTCTGCACAGATTACTTGATTTTAGGCTTGGTTGTGAATGGGTTAACCCCTCTTATGCGGCAAGTGAAAAATATAGTGCATTCCAGTCACTTTTGTTTCAATATCTACAAATTATGCTGATTAAAAAAAAAAAGATATCCATCAAAAGAGCATGGATCCGTGTCTAAGCATACCAGGGGTTAACTGATTTGTCTTCTAAATTCCCCTTAGTCCAGTTTAGAACACTTCTCCATATCTTCCATGTATGTTGCAAGAGTTTTGTAAGGAAATGGTTTTAAGTATGCTTCGGGCAAGATGCTAGGAACCTGTCATTTTTATAGCATGTGTCTAGTTGTGGTTGCATCTAATGATAGTAGCCATGAAATGTGAAACAGTCATGGTTTTGACCTATGTTTCATGTATTATGCATGCATACCCTATATGGGAACACAGGTCTGATGTTTACATTATTTGTTATATTTTGTAAATTTTGAACTTTTCCTTGTTTTTAAAATATACCCTATGGAATGGACCACCCTAAAATTATGTCCCGTTTTACCACTATCTCATCCCCTCACGAAATCAGACCCCACTTTCCTTGTGTGAGATCAGTGCCGTAACTAGGGCGGTGCCAGCGGTACCCAGGCACAGGGCGCAGACCCTGCAGGGGCGCAAAAATGACCAGACCAGTATCTTCAAGGGCGCAGTTTTGAAAGCTCGCACCGGACGCATAAAAGGCTAGTTACGGCACTGTGTGAGATTAAATGTTTTGCAATTTTAATTTAGATTTTGCATTGGCAACACACTGGGTAGCTGTTCATTATTTTGAATGCATGGTTGCTTACCAATACCAACGCATTACCATGTGGTTGTTATCCCTCCTTGTGCTTTTCAATACCGTATGGTGTCTGTCACGTTTAGAATAGCACTTATTCATTTCTTCCATGTCTATTGTAAGAGGCCACTATGGATTTAGGTATGCTTTAGGCGGCAGGCTAGCAACCAGCTATTGATAAGTGGATGATATAAGCATCATGTCGAGCTAATACTGATGAAAAGACAAGATTTTGTTCATTTCATTTCACTATGTGCGAGTCTCAATGTAGTTTAAATTAATATTCATTGCTTGCCCGCATTTATATTACCCTTGTACTGCGGGGTTCAGAATTACACCTCTTCGTTTCTATCACAAGAAAGAAATACGAGCAATTTCTTGGTGAATATTCATTCGAGTGTTTACTCGCAGAGTTCAGCTTGATCAAAACAAGAAAACTGAAAAGTTTCGTTTCGCTACTCGACAACAGATGGCGCTTCAGGTAAGAAAAAAAACGCGTAATGCATTAAACATTTTTCGTGACTCTAAAACCATTGGTTCATAATTCCCAGTTAACTGCCAGAGATCCCCTCGAGGATAAGTTCACCTTTGTAAATTAAGCTTTTATCCTTTGACTTGTATTATGTATCAGTTTTATATGCTATAAACAGCACAATTCTAAAATTGGTTGGACCCTTTGGTTCAGTCTGACCCTAAAATTACATGTTTAATGCAATCACCAATCACTAACATCAAGTCTTGTAATATAAATAAAGGCGAATATGTTGTATGTTTGCAAGCTCCTTTGTCTTTTGGGTCGGCGGGAGAAGGAGATAGGAATAACGAAAGCCTTTGGGCGCAATTTGGGCGGAAAGGAGTTAGCTGTCAAGTCATTGTCAAAATAGTAATGATAGTGGGAGACGCGATTACCTTAATTTAATTTAATCACTTGAACCCAACTTGAACGGTGTTTGTTATTTTTATTTTTTGATTACAGTCTTTTCCCCGCGTCCCCGCGATTCTAGATGACAGTTCTGTTTTGATCTAGAATTATGAGTAATTGCTTAAAGTGTACTCTTGGCCAACAATTCCTGTAAATTGTCGGGTGTTTTTGGTAGAAATAATTTAGACTACAGTGTCATGCCGTGGACATACAGCTATAATACTAGTAATACTGCTGAGAGCTGTGCGGCTGTGAAGCAGGAGCTTGAAGACGATGGCGAGGAAGCTGAAGTGGGGCCGTGGGAGAACCTCTACGCTGACCATGATGTCAAAGACGAGCTTGTCTTTGAGCCCGAGCAACTTCAACAACAAGATGTTGCCATGCAGTGTAAGATACACATAAACATCACACTTGTATTCCTAAATTAGGTTGGCAGAACACACGAAACGCCAGTGCCGTAACTAGCTTTTTTATGCGCCCGGTGCGAGCTTTAAAAACTGTGCCCTTGAAGATACTGGTCTGGTCATTTATGCGCCCCTCCTGGCTCCAGGGTCTGTACTCTGTGCCTGGGCACCGCTGGCACCGCTCTAGTTATGGCACTGGAATACACTACATAATCAAAACTAGGAAAACCTTGACTGTTTCATGTTTCACAGCCACTTGTAGTATATTTATAGGTTTTGAGAGGTATGAGAGTGACAGGTTGCTGGCCTATCACCTATAATAGACCTTGACACAGTGTTCCCCAAAGTTTGTTCTGCCATGACCCGGTAATTTTTATACTTCCCCCTCATGATCCACTTTAAACCCAACAAACACTTTAAACCCAAGCTTCCTTTAGGTAAAATAACCCAATGGTTTAAGTGCATTAAAGACAGGAATGTTGCAACCCGGTTTTTATTTAGATGACTTGGTATTGATCATAACCTGGCAATTGTAAAATGCTGCTTAAATTCTATCCCGTTGCAACACAGAAATGTATTATTTTAATGAAGGACATTATTTTCCAAATGTAATGTGATTGAGATATTGTTTATGGGTCAATCTAGTATATTATCAATCAACTGTGATAGAGTTCTTTCGAAAATGTTGTTATATCCTGTTTTATACTAAGAAGATGCGCTATGTAAATTTGCTTGCGACTTAACTATATCTGACTTACTATGAATTTTATAGTATCCCCTTCTTTTACAGGCAGTTGATTTATAAATTTTTTTTTCATAGAAAATAATACATATTTTTGAAGGATTTCAATTAAACCCAATTCACAAAAATTAAATTCACCGAATTTTATATTTTAATATTTGACTTGACAAGCTAATCAAACTATGTAATAATTTTTAAACAATTATTGTATCATAACCTTTTTCTTCATAGCGTTTTATTTCTGTAAAAAAAAACCAATATGAGATAAATAAAACTTAATGTCAAATTGCTAAATAAATTGTTAACATAGATCAATCACTGCTAAAAACATAGGTTAGGTTTGAGCTGTGACTCCCACAAAAACGAATTACTACCAGAAAAGTGGGTTAGGTTCTTAGGTTAGGTTAGAACTGAGACCCTCACAGAAAACTGCTATTAGATGAAAAATAATTACATGCTTCATTACAATTACATACTTATTACATTCCAAATTACATTTCCATGTTTTCAAATAAGACTTACTTAATTAAGCAACATACATTTTATACTAAATTAACACATGCTAACCATACTATTCCATTGTATTATTGACACCAAATGTTATAAACTCATTCATCAATTTCAACAAATTTGTATTTTTAACACATACCAGACCTTACCAAATAAATTAATAAATCATTATAAATAAGCATTAACTAACCATTAAATAATGAAAACAATACAATTTAGACTATACCTTACTCTAATTTATACCAACCATTAAACAAATAACGGGATGTTTTAACAAATTTTCCTTAAAAACATTACAAATTTCCAAATAATTATATACCAAATAATAACTAACACAGTACTAAATTACATTCTGAATCCCAAAATTATCCTCTACATTTTCAAACAATACCTATTTCTTTATTAATTTGAACATACATTTTTACACCTAATAATAACTATATGTTGTCGGTTTAGGTAGTTAAAACAATATAAACAATCTTGACATGTCTTTTTATTGAAATACACAGTCTAAAAATGAAAATCGTTACACTATACAATTCAATCATGAAAGTAAATGATTTTTTCATACCAAAATTGTAAAATGTAAAGATTTCGATTTATAAAGTGTATGTTTAAATAAAAAGACACATCAAGATTGTTTACATTGATTTAACTACCTAAACCGACAACGTATAACACTAAGTACTATTACTGATACAAAACGTTAAAAACTGATATCTGTATTGTATATTCCTGACACATTTTATTAAATCATGCCAAATTTTACCAAATAAATTAATTTAATGACAAGCCTAGAATTCATACCATCATCTCTTAGACCCATACTATTAATTTTCTCTATCGCATCAGTAAACCCAACAACAAAATGACATACCCGTTCTTAAAACCTTCAAATGAATTTGCAGTATGTAATCATAAAACCCATAATATCCTACAAACTCTTTTCTCATTATACCTAGTCGCTATAAAAACCCTCACTTCCCCATTAAATTCATTAATAATTCCTACTGATTAAAATGATCCATTGTGAAAGATCAACTAACCTAAAATCTCCTATGAGGTATCATTCATATTTACTATATCCCATATCTATAATATTACCCAGCTTTAATAATGTTTATAATTTTGCATAAATAATAAAATCAAATAATTCAATATTTTATCTGAAATTCAGAACAATGCTGTTGTACCCAATTGATTTTTGAAAATGAAATCAAACAATTAAACAATAACATACTCAATAAACAATATCATGATTAAATTATCCAATATAATATTTCTAACAATCATTATATATTAACTTTACTTAATTAATTTTAAAACACTACCCAGTTTCCATAGTGTATAACTTTACTTGAATTAATAAAATAATAACATCATCAAATAATTCAATAAATAATATCATCTAATACAAAACAATACAATTGATCTCTCAATTGATTTTTGCAAACCAAACTCTTAACCTTAACCAGTGTATAAATTGAAACTAATATAATTAATTAATTAATAAATATCTCTGGACAATATTTACACCAATCATCTAGTTCCAAAGTAGCCAATTAAATGCCTGTGTTATGGGAACTAGACAACGGATAAACTTATCTATATATAGATAGACATCCAAGACTCGAAAGCAAACATTTATATTCATCATACCAACATCTGCCCCGACCGGGGATCGAACCTGGAACCTTAAGCTTCACAGTCAGGTTCTCTAACCGCTGGGCTCTCTGGCCATCAAAATTCAATTCAATTAATTAATAACATATTTCAGAAAGCTGTTTGTTTTTTTTTTCATATTCATATACATGTTATTTACATGAAATACTTAAAAAGGACAGACTAAAATTGTACTTATTAATAAAAATAACTAAATTTATCCTAAACTAAATTAAATCTAAAAAGGTCCCCCATGGCATGGTTGTGAAAAGTAGCTGCCAGCCCGTTGGTCGTCAGAAATAATCCATTATTACAATTATAATGTTTATCAACTGCAAACCAATAAAATATTTAAATCAATAACAATCATATCCTCATTACTCTTTATTTAGTAATACATCTCAAAAATGTAATTAATCTTTCATTATCTCAACCAAAATTAAATTATAAATTCATTAAATATTAAATTCAATGAATCCATATTTTACTTTACACTAATTTATCAACAGACCATAGAAAATTATTAAAAAAGTATAAAACAAGTAGGTTAAAACAGGTAAGGTTAGGTTAGGTTAGAATTGCGACCCCACAACAATGATTTGCTATCAGCAAGGCAGGTTGGGTTACGTTAGTTTAGAATGTCAACTAAATGATAAAATAAAATATTGGTTTGTTTGTTTGGCTACAATTCACCCACCTTGTTCCTGTTAATGCGGTGTTGTTATTTTAAATGAGGGTTTGCATTTTTAAAAGGTTTAGAAACTTCAACTCGGTAAAACAATTTAATTAAATATTTCTAAATTGTTATTTAAACTAAACATTACGAAAATAAATAATTTTAGATTAATAAATAATAATGCTATGATGTGAAAATAGAAATACTTATTAAAATTGAATTGCAATATGCAATGAAAATTGATAATTTCAATTTCTCTGAAGCAATTATTCGACGTAAAGATTGTTCTGTGAAACAATAATATGAGTGAAGTTTTCTGAGAAACGAAATTCTGTACAATCTCTGTCTGTAAAGCAGTTTAAGCAGTGTACAACCGAATTTGCGGTGACATCTTGGGTTTACTTAAAAATATATAAGGATTTGATTGTTAAAAGTCTAGTGTTATTATCGAACCGCGATTAGAAAGGGATTCGAGGGTACCGTTAGCACAATTGTACTTAATAAATGATTAAATAGAATTATAAACCAATATTTGATATCTTCATAAGTGCAGGCCCTTATAGATAATAAAATTAATAGCTAAATATGATTTGCATATTTAAACTCTATTCTCGGTAAATACTGTAATTTTTTAAATAAAAAAATGTAATATCATATCTGACAAATCTGTCACTAACCACATTATTTTGCTTTATCAAATTGCCGTGGCTGTTCAAAAATACATAAATGAAAAAAATATTAAAAATACTTTAAAAACGCTACAGGTTTAAGCAAGTAACTCTACCTGATCTGAAGTATTATCTCTTAATGCTAACGGAAATCAACAGAAAAACGCTACATAATTTGATATTTTTTCCATGCTTTAGAAATTCATTGTACCAAATAACAATTTACTTTATCTGTATACTCTACCACTGACAATGTCATATCATGCATTTAGTTCAAAAATGACATATGAGCTCAATCCCTTTCTAATCGCGGTTTGATAATACATATATGCAACACCAGTATCTCTCCAGAGACAGATATCCAGTTAAATTTTAACTGTCTAGAATTTAGTCCACAGCAAGTTAGAGATTTTCACATTTATAAACACACTAGCTGTGCCCGCGACTCCGTCCGCGTGGAATAGTGACAAATTTCCCCCGTTTTGCCCACATTTTCCACTGTGTCTTCGGTCCTATTGGTCGCAGCGTGATGTTATATACCCTCGAGCCTTCCTCGATAAATGGTCTAACACAAAAAGAATTTTTCAATTCGCACCGGTAGTTCCTGAGATTAGCGCGTTAAACAAACAAACTCTTCAGCTTTATTATATTAGTATAGATTTGTTTACAGCACATTTCCTAAGCATGATACAGGACCTATATTACACTTTTCTAAATAACTGTATTACAGTTGTCTCCTAAATTACAGCATGGAATTTGACTTAATACTGAACAAAGAGAACAGGTAATTAAGTCACTCTTAAATATTTTTAATGATTCCTTATTTTTTGTATTTAATTTCAGATGTCTTGCCAAAAAGTGAAGATATCTCAGGTCCAGAGGAGTCTACAAATGGAACTAAATCTGATCCTAACCTTATTCAAATTGACTCTGTGGTGTCTGTACAAGAGAAGACCCTTGAGCAACTAACTCACTGTTTCGTGAGGTTAGAGAGAATTGTTGTGGATGAGAAACATACGTCAGTCAACCCATCAAAAGAAACTGTAGCATGCAGGATTTGCAACAAATCTTTTTTAAAAAGGTATATAAACGTGCACATGCGGAAGCACAAATTATTACGTCCCATCTTGCGTGAGAAATTTTTACATACGTCAGTCAAGTCATCAAAAGAAACTGTAGCATGCAGCATTTGCAACAGAACTTTTTTAAAAAGGTATATAAACGTGCACATGCGGAAACACAAATTATCAAATCCCATCTTGCGTGAGAAATTTTTACATACGTCAGTCAAGCCATCAAAAGAAACTGTATCATGCAGGATTTGCAACAAATCTTTTTTAAAAAGGTATTTAAACGTACACATGCGGAAACACAAATTATCAAATCCCATTTTGCGTGAGAAAATTTTACATACGTCAGTCAAGCCATCAAAAGAAACTGTAGCATGCAGGATTTGCAACAAATCTTTTTTAAAAAGGTATATAAACGTGCACATGCGGAAACACAAATTATCAAATCCCATTTTGCGTGAGAAATTTTTACCTACGTCAGTCAAGCCATCAAAAGAAACTGTAACATGCAGGATTTGCAGCAAATCTTTTTTAAAAAGGTATATAAACGTGCACATGCGGAAACACAAATTATCAAATCCCGTTTTGCGTCAGAAATTTTTACATACGTCAGTCAAGCCATCAAAAGAAACTGTAGCATGCAGGATTTGCAACAAATCTTTTTTAAAAAGGTATATAAACGTGCACATGCGGAAGCACAAATTATTACGTCCCATATTGCCCGAGAAACTTTTAAATACGTCAGTCAAGCCATCAAAAGAAACTGTGGCGTGCAGAATTTGCAACAAATCTTTTTTAAAAAGGTATTTAAACGTGCACATGCGTAAACACAAATTGCCAGATTGCAACTTGAGTGAGAAAAAAATTAGCAGGGAAAGTACTGTGCTTCGTCATAAGGAAAATCTTCAGCAATATTCTTTCATATGCTGTAACAAGAAATTTTTTTCTACTCGAGGATATATCACACATAGTGGAAGACATACAATAACGGGTAATTTGACCGACGGAAAAACATACTATTGCCGTGTTTGTGATGAGCGATTCAGGGTCAGAAGAGATCTCGACATCCATGTCAGGTTACGGCACCTAAAATCAACCAGAGACGGACGATGGATTTGTACTACATGTGGGCGAAAATTTTTACACAAGAAGCAGTTTTACTACCACAAAAAGTACCATCTCAAGTTGAAAAAATCCCACCGAATGTCAATAGTTTGCGAAATCTGTCAACTACCATTTGTATACAGGAAAGCTTTGGAAAGTCATAAGCTGAAGCACCACGGACAGCAACATGTGTCAAGGGACACTCAAAGTCCCAGTTTAGTTGATCATGAGTCTAGTCCAGAACGAGAGACGGCTATCTCTTGTTACATATGTAAACAGGAATTTGAGGACAGAAATGCTCTTGTAAATCACGTGCGGGTGCATGTTGTAAGTGATCTGGTCCAAGATAATGATAAACCAAGATTTACCATCCACGAGTCAAGTCCAGATTCTTTTAACAATGGGACTGATGATGATGACATCAAAACACAAAGTCCTGAGCTTGCTCAGAACGAGTCAAGGCCAGCAGAAATCTATGATTGCGACGTTTGTAAACAACAATTTGAGGATAGAAAGAATTTGCTGATTCACATGCAACAGGTACACACTAGGAAACTCAGGTGTGACATGCTTCAACCGTTAAGCGCAAAAAACAGAGCCACCCCTCACGTGTGTAAAATTTGCCAAAAGGCATATTTTCACAGACGAACTTTGCTTAATCACATTAGATTCACACATCTGAAAGAGAAGCCTTACCGTTGCCGAGTATGTCAACAGGATTTCTCGTACATACGGTACTTGCGTGCTCATTTGCGGACGGCACATTATATTGTGTGTGATCTCAAAACGCTCATGTCTGAAAAGAGATTGTATTTCTGTGACATTTGCCAAAGAACATTCGTATACAAGAAAATTTGGAATATTCACATGGGAAAGCACATTATCGGTAAGGATCCATCAATTTGCCCTTTGTGTTCGGCACAGTATAGGCAAAGACAGAACCTAATTGCTCACATGTGGAGAATGCATAAACTATTGGATACAGATGCAGACATGCAAGATAAATGTCAAAGGAAACCCACTCAAATTAACAATTTGAGAACGGGGCGTCAGGATCCAATTAAAAATACGGCTAATAAGCTAACAGAAGACCTGATGCCAAATGAATCTAAAAAAATCACACAATATCCGAAGGTCGATGAATCTAACAACACCTTAACACAACATCAGGTACAAAATGAATCTAAGAAAATGCAAACCCATCTTTCTGCAGAAACAGAATCTACCAGTATGGAGGATAATGTATTTGAAAAGGAGCACACAACGACACCGTCTGCAACCGTTCGTGAGCATGATTCCAAGCGAACATTTCGCCACTCCTGTGATTTATGTAATATAAAATTTCTGCATAGAAGCCGTTGGCTCAAGCATAAACGCA
Organism: Adoxophyes honmai; assembly: GCA_005406045.1. NCBI lineage: Eukaryota > Metazoa > Arthropoda > Insecta > Lepidoptera > Tortricidae > Adoxophyes > Adoxophyes honmai. The sequence goes on along the minus strand of BHDV01024876.1, from coordinate 269,047 downwards.
AAGTACATTGGGGACAGTCAAAATATTTTAATAAACCAGTTATAACGCCGATTACTTCTGAACTGAGTGATCTACAAAATACACAACATTTAGCCGAAGAATCTAATAAACAGCATGATTCGAAAGACATTGAACCGACTAACATGCCAACACCTTACGAAGCAAAAATTGAATGTAACAATATCCCAACACAATATCCGAAAGAAAATGAATCCACCAGTATGCAAAATGGTGAAGATGACAAGGAGTATATGACAACTCTGTCTTTACCCAATTCAAAGCGAGTAAAATCTCACTTCTGTGCTTATTGTCGAATAAAATTACGGAACGCCAAGGTTTGGGTAAAACACATGCGAAGACTACATTGGTGGCGTCACAAACATCTCAGAGGACATGCTATAGAGTCTAGTTTACAAAAGAGTAGTCAACAAGATATACAAACAGAGAATTCGGATAAATCTAAAAAGCAACATCCGCAATCATCCACTTTGAATCGCCATGAGCACGATTTAACACAGAAAAAAACCTACGGCTGTAACATTTATCAAGAAGGATCCGTGTACAAAAAAGTTATGCTCAGTCAGATGGAAATTGAACATCTTAAATCTATTAAATTTAACGATGGGCAATCGCAACACGCCAATGAATCTGACGATAAGCAAGAAAATGAGTCTGGTAAGCTGATCACACCACCATCTTCCTTAGCCAATAATAAAGAAGTTTCAACTCAAGAAAAACCTCACTCCTGTGACGTTTGTCAAAAACGTTTCGTGCACAAAAAAAATTTGCTTAATCACATGAAAAAAGAACATCCCGAATCAATCGAAACCACTTATATGTGGGCGCTATTTTATAGAGACAATAATATTAACAATATTAACACACAGCGCACATCGCCTTCTCCTTCAAACAATAATGAACTAGAATTTACACAAGAAAAACGACACTCCTGTCATATTTGCAAAGAAAATTTTGCGTTCCTAAATTTATTGTTCGATCATGTGAAAACAAGCCATCCAGAGTTAATCCAATCTGACAACGTGCAAGCGGAACATCCAATTGTAAATGAAAAAGATTTGGCACAAGAAAATATCCACTTTTGTCATATTTGTCAAAAATATTTTGCGCTAGAAATTATGTTTCTTATCCACATGCAAGAGCACGAAGAAAAACGTGATAAACAGGATATGTCGTCAATTAGTTTCAAAGAGCAACGAAACACGGAATATTCGGTAAACAATGATGTTGACGAGATACAAACATCCCATCTGGAAGCAAAAGTATCAAACAGTATGCAACAAAATGAATCTAACGAGCAGATTTCGTCTTCATCTGGTTTAATCAATCATGAGCAGCTTTTAACACGAACTGAACGCTGCTCCTGCGCCATTTGTGGAAAAAGATTTGCATTTAGAAGAGCTTTACTCAATCACATGAACATTTCGCATCCAGAATCAACTGAAACAAAGGTATTGAACAGCATGATGCAACAAAAAGAATCTATAACCACTCGCAAGGAAAAAGTCGTAATAATTAAGGCCTTCGAGTGTAAAATTTGCGATAAAAAGTTTTTTTTGGAAGAGCTTTTGCTCTACCATATGCAAAAGATACATCCGGACGCGAATAAATCTAACATTATGCAAGAAAATGATTCTAACATTGTTGAAATACGAACTCCAAAGGCGAGCATGCGTAAAGTATTGCAAAATGGAAAAATTGTACGAATACCACGTCCAAAGGCGAAAATATATAAAATAACGCAACAAAATGAATCTAAAATTGTGCAAACACCAACTCCAAAACCGAACACATCTAACATCACACAGGACAATGAATCCGAGCAACATACACAACCATCAGTTTCAACCAATAAGCCAGAATTAGGACGTGACAAACCTTACTCTTGTCACTTTTGCCAAAAACGATTCACGCACCTAAGTGCTTTGTGCAGTCACGAGCAGCTTCGAATCCAGAATCCAGAATCAAGTAAATGTAAAGCACCGAACTCTGACAGGCAGTTCACACAGCAATCCGCTTTAAATAAATCTGAGCAAAATTCAATACACAAAAAACCCTACTCATGTGATATTTGTCAAAAAAGTTTCGCGCTTAGTATTGCTTTGTTGAGTCATAGGAAAAAACGACATTCGGAATCCATCCCATCAAATGTGGATACACAAAATAAGCAGGGCGAATCGCCACCACCTTTACCCGATAATAAACAAGACTTAGCACGAGACAAACCCCACCCGTGTAGTTTCTGTGATAAAAAATTTGTGCTCAAAAAAGTATTGTTGAATCATATGCATAAACGACATCGTAGAATGAAAATAACTGCACCTGATATAAATTTACCACAAGACATCCAAACGTGTGAAGTGTGCCACAAAAAAATTACGTCACAAGAGATGTATATCGTTCATATGGAAGAACACAAGCAAAATGATAATGGGGAGGATATTCTGCAAAACGAGTCAGATAATAACGATCAAGACAACGCATTAGACACACGTAACAGCCAAGCTACAGAGTTGTCTAGAATTGATAATAATGACCGACCGGACTCCGTGGATGACTCCAGGAATACGCATACATTTCCTTTCGTTTTTGAAGAAAGCGACCGAGATTCTGATGACGAATCAACCGATCTTATTACACCTCTTTACAGTCTAGATACGAACAACAAAGAAGAAGATATAGAGGTTATACAACTCTCCAGTTCTGACGAATGTAGTGAAGGTTATACGGAGGACGTATCTAACAAACGCGCCGCACAGCCTCTCAGTGTTTATAGGAATAAGAAACAAAACACAAAATGCGTATCTAATGATCAGGTCATATCGCTGTCCAGTTCGGATGAGGAGGAACCAATAGGCAATAAATGTGACAAGCGTATAACGCCACCTTCGGAAGAATCACACAGCGAAGTTAGAGCGTCAACTGATTCCGACAAAGTCAATCAACCGGGCGAATCAGACAACCTACTTATGCTGCTGACTAATTTTGCAGACGTCGATGAACAACTCAATGCCGGGTCTAAAATACTTTTCCCGCCTCGCAGAGTGAGTAGGGTTCAACAAGAATCTGGCCAGTCTTTTAGACCGCTTTCTTATGTTGACGAGAGTAATAAAAAACACACAGAATCTAACGTATGCGTTGTTCTGCCACACAGTGTTAAAAATAATGTGAAACAGTACACAAGAAACGATCATAGCAGGCAGGTTACACTGCCTTTCCGTATTGAGGGAGATCATGAACTACAAGTAGACCGAGAATCAAATCGGCACGTTATGCCACCAATACATTTTGTGAATTGTGATCGAAGAATTTCTGCTGACGAATTTAACAGTGAAGTTGCAACGTCATCCTGTGTTGTTGATAATCTACAGGACACAGTGGACGAAAGTAGCAAATTTTTTACATTATTACAAAATAATGACGTGAATGATAAAGGGTTAGATGATGAATCTAACTTACGTGTTGGACCGTCACTAAGTGTTAATAAGAACGACACAGAAAATAAATTTAGAAATCAGATTACAATGCCTGCTAGTTCGAACGAAAGTGATGATCAAGAAATTGACAAAAAATTTAACAGTCCTGATACGTCACTGTTATATTTTGAAAATCATGACCAAGAACCGTCAGACAACACTAACAGCGAAGTCAATCCGCATATGTTTAATAGAAATGATCAACGTGATAAGGGATATGATAGCGAACAGGTTGCTCTGGTTTCCAATATTGACCAAAAAAATGAAGAACACGCAGACTATGAAGTTAACAACCATATTGTGCCACCGTTTATTTCTGGACATAAATGTCATGATTGTAATGAACACGCAGATGACTCTAACTGTAAGGTTGTTCCGTATAAAGTTCAACATAAAGTTACAAATGATTGGCACAGAATTGACGGTCAACAACTGGAAAACGAATCCTACAAACATGTTACAACTTCAAATTTTGTCGTCACTAATAAAAACCCAGATGTTTCTAAGAAAGTGGTTATAACGCCTAGTTCTGTCAATCATAATCTAAACTCGAATGCCAAAATGAGTTTTAACCATGCACACTCGCGTGAAGTAATAGAACCACAAAGCAAGTTGCCGTGTGCTAGGTCTCTAAATGATTCGGAAATACAGTTACAAATTTATCGTTGCAACGTTTGCCGTAAAAACTTTGCGCACACCAATTCAGTGGTGGCACATATGAAAGAACATTCAGAAGACACACTTGGTTACACAACCATTCAGTTTCGCAAAAAAAATATTGACTTGCGACAGTAAGCGGGTCTAATGTATTTCAAACGCTGTAATGCTGACCAAAACGGTCTGGTGATTAAATTTACTGAGTTATAATTATAACATGACCGCATGGCATATTTAATAATCCAAAGAAAAAGTCACTTGAAGGGTAAAGATAATAAATAGATTAATTCAAAATTATTCTCTGATTTTAAGACTGATTTCCAATTCGAGTTTGATTTAGTTGAATTAATCACAATACGATAGGTGAATTCAAGTATTTAATTGTATCTTAGTAAATATAGATGGGTAGGTTAGGTAATTGGGAGCAAAAATTTGGTGCCCTAATTGAATGTATAATTTTTGTAGATTATTGTAGATAGGTCATGTACTATCTAAACAATTGATTCCTGACCCACCATAGAATCTATTTGCAGTATACGTCGTAGTGACATTCCGGTCTCATTACTTTACTATGAGAAAGTTCTAAGGTGAATCAGAAATCAATTGGTTTTTTGAAGAAATACTTAGTTTGCATCTCTTCTGCGGACATGAATAAATTTAAAGGTTCCTCACTAAATGTAAAAGAAAGGACTTTTTAAGTTTTTAATTTTATGTTCATAGAAAAGTGATCGAATTTCTGCTTTTCTTGTGTAACATCCGGATGTATTAAATCAAGTCTAGTAAGGAAAGTAAAATTTTGTACAGCTAAGTTTGTGGGCCATTCTTTGTATGAAAAGTTGTGCATTTCTTTATTTTCGAAAATTTGAATAAAATTGGTTTTTCATACACAAAATCATAAGGCACGTTGGATACAAATAAAAAAATCACCACAAAGTTTCATACACATTGTATGACATTCAGTCACCGCCATATTTTCAAAATTGAGAAAAAAAATACTTTTTCATAAAATGGCCCATATTTTATATTTTGTCGTCGTAAGTAATTAATAAATGTCCTAATTTTAATTGTGAATGATTTTTAATTTTTATTCATTGTTATGATTATTTAATTCTGTGGTGTATCTTATTTACATTTAATACACATATGTAAATAAAATAAGTATGTGTAACACTTTGCTGACTGTTTAATTCATTTCGTTATTTTCGTAATAAAAAATACTTACAATTGAATCTGTAGTGTTTTGTAATTAATCTGTTCTGTTGTCCTTTGCGTACATAAGCACCTGTTTTCCTAGCGGAGTAGGCAGAGCATTCGAAATATTACATAGTCAAAACAATGACTATTTCACGTTTCGTAACTACTTAGCATATTTTGATGTAGTAGCGCCCCATCGCCACCTGTCGTTCAGTAGTAGAACTTTCACAAAAAGTCATCTACGTCATCAACTTCCAGTGTACTACATCGCGCTAACGAAGTTTCGAAGATACATACATACATATTCTCACGCCTGTATTCCCAAAAGAGGTAAGGGGCCGTCCATTAATCACGTGATGTTTTTTTGGCATTTTTGACCCCCTCCCTCCCCCTTGGTGATATTTGGTGAGGTTCATGACAACCCCCCCCCCTACCCTATATCAAGTGTATTTTTTTAGTAACTACAAAAAATCTTATTTTTGAACAATCTATCTATATATGTAAACGAAAGTCGTGTTAGCCGCTGCAAGCCGTTTTCGAATTTTGACGAATAATTAAATACACATACCACCGCTTTTCGGTTCAGTATCGCGAAAAAATCGCCGAACAAATAAATACACGTGATATATTACTAGACCCCCCCTCCCCCCGTG
>BHDV01024876.1:231622-261785 GCA_005406045.1 Adoxophyes honmai | reverse complement strand
GGTTTTGCAGTGATCCACTGGCGAGCTTTACCGACGAGCCACAAAACCGTCGGTTTTACTCGCCTGTCGATCACCCCCTTTAGACGGAGTTAGTAGTTCACCTATTTGATGATAGATGGCGCTAAAGTCTAAAGCATTTCTGAAGGCGGGTTACTTGGATACTAAACATGCACAATTTTTTAACACAAATTACTTGTCGACTAAGTCTTTAGTCTTAAATTAAGAAAAGAAAAAAAGGCGATAACTATGTAAAAAACGTTTAATATCCTTACATAGCTAATTCAGTAAATTACAAAAAAATAAAATACAAAATATATTCAGTTGTAAAATTGCACGCACGAACATGCGTAAAAAAGTGTTTTTCTGGAGTGTCTTGGGTATTTTTTTTCCAGTTGTATAATTTCATGAAATGTAAAAGGTTTGGTTACACCTGTAAATGTTGTTAAAAAAAAGAAATAATAAAACAATTCGTGACTTTCACTCAATTCAAAATTAGTATATTCCAAATTACAGTGTTCTTATCATGCTATTATCAGGTTATTATTTGATCATTTCAATCTTACTGGCTGCACAACACATTTTCTAAAACATTTCTGAAAAAAGTTGCCAGCGCCATCTAGTTCACTGAAAGGAACTTTTGACGTCAACGCCATCTTTTATCATTCCTAGTGATTATTGTGCCTTAACCTTTTTCTTTGATTTCGTTTCTTTCTTAGCATTACTGACTTTGTTAGATTTTGTTCCTACAAATAAACTTTTTATAAATCTGAATAATCCCGTTATTATTCTTTTTAGGATATAGAGAGCGACTAATATTACGGCTAGTTGATCCAACATGTAGCGCTCGTACCACTTGTAATGGCGCGACGGTGAGCGCAAGTGATAAGCACCTGAAAAAAAAGAAAAGTATTAAGCTACTTGTCAATAGATGGCGCAAGTGTGCTATTTGCTGTTACTACTTTAAATTTTCTCACAGGGGGCACATTATCATGTTTTTTAATTCGTACCTATATACATACATATTCACGGATTACAAGAAGGTTGAACACGAAAAGGAGAGGTTAGTGTGAAAAACGGTTAGGAAGTCAAGTAAATGGTCTCTCTAGCGACTTCTAGCGACTTCTTCATCAACTGTTAGTTTCTGCATTGCACTGAAGAAGTTTCGAGTAAGTTTAAATACAAGTTCCATCTTTCTCTCTGGGAATTTTCGACCAATCTTTTGGAGAATTAAACTCTAAAATCTCATTCCAAAACATCACACCTTATTTTTAGTAAATGGATGGTGTTTTTAATATCACTACTCTGCGCTAGATGGCGCTAAAGTCAACAGCCATTGCGTTGGAAAACTTGAACTACAATAATAGTTTTAATTTATAATTTACCTTGCGTTTCGATGGCTGTCTCCACATAGTGCGTGATCAGCTTTGACGGCTCCACAGGCCGGTTGTGGAAGACCTTGGACAAATGCTTCGCTCTCTTGCGGTAACTAAAAGAGTAAAAAATTCGTGGAATGAAAGTTATTCGTGTGACTGGCGCGCTTAATGATTATATCACGTTTTATATACACTTTTGGCACAATTTAATGTTTTTAGTTCGATAAAAGAGGAAAGAGGATAAGAACTAGTTGCTTGTGTTGTTCTAGATCAGAGGTTCCCAAACTTTTTTACGCGTAGACCCCTTCCAAAGTTCTATGGGGTTTAGTAGGCCCCCTGCTGCTACATTTCTACCAAATTCCTATATACACCTATTTTTAGCAACAACAGCGCGGACCCCCGTCGAGTCTTCATGGAGTCCTGGCTGAACACCTGGACCACTTCACTTCGCGCTGCTGTTGGTAAAAATGTGTATTTAGGTATTCTAAGGTCTATGAGTAAAAAAAGGTTAGGAACTCAGGCTGTCAAGAAAAACAAAACACACCTGTCGTTATTCAGGATCTCCTTAAGCGCGTTTTCGAACGCTTGCCCCGACCAGGGTCGGAAGGGCACTTTCAACGCGTACCCCGCCATTTCGGCGCGGAAGGCGTTGGAGTTCTGGTCCCCGTACACCGGGATGCTGAGGAGCGGAACGCCCGCGTTGACCGCCTCCAATGCCGAGAGGATCCCACCGTGGGTGATGAAGAGACGCACGTTCGGGTGCGCTGGAGAGATTAGGCGAATATGTCTTTTGTTTACTTCATCCATACTTTAAAACTGGGAAAGTGTGTTTGTTTGTTTGTCCGTCTTTCACGGCTAAACGGGTCGACGGATTGACGTGATTTTTTGGGTGGAGATAGTTAAAAAGGTGGAGAGTGACATAGGCTAATTTTTGTCTCTTCGGATCCCCCCCAATTCCTTAAAATACTTCTTAACGCGAGCGAAGCTGCGGGCAAAAGCTAGTACTTTATACTTTTAAGTAAGCAAATCTCTATTGTACAACAAAAATACAGTCGCAATTAAAAAGTACAAAGTAGAAAAGCGAAAAACGCAAAGGTAAGATATTTTTGTCGCGACCACACTTATCGTCCATTAGTTTTTCTTCCACGAATGTCATCTATGTCATTACCCGGGTTCACACGAACCGAGCGCAGAAGGTTTGCTTTTGTTCCACATAAGACTCAAAGTCGCAGCAAAAATGGCTGCCTCGCGAGGCGGCTCGGTCAGTGTGGACCCAGCTATTAACTGTAAAGTGTTCTACATGGCGCTATTCAAGTTTCGAAAATCGGCTGCATAACTACAACTTCCAACTTTCTCTCTATGAACTTCGTTCCGCAGGCATAACATCTGCTTCTCTCTCGCTCTCTATTGACTTCATCAACAATCTAAACGTTCAACACATTTCGACTGTTGATGACGTTTGTGGAAGAAAATCTACTAGAGGCGCTAGGGTCGCTACATATGTACAGTCACGAACCGGGATTGTTGAGCCACTTGCCACTGTTCGCAATTTAGACGTGTAACCAATGACCGATGTGACCGACTAGATGTCAGCTATTGGATTAGTATTACACGACCAAGTTACAAACAGGAAAGTGGCTCAACAATCCCTGTTCGCGATGGTACGTCCTGAGAAGACGGGTCTTGACATGACAGAGAGACGGATAACAATGCGATCCTATAAAATCCCTTTCCCCTTCTAACCCTCAAAACTAACCTAAAATGCTAGGCTGCGGCATCCAGGGTCTCACGTGGACGTTCTTCGGGAGCCCTTCGATGGGCTCCTCGAACTTCCAGAGGACCGTGTGCGGGAGGGCTCCCAGGGCTCTGATGAGGTCCTGACGCTGGTCCAGTGGGATAGCTGAGGACTGGACCACGGAGCCCATGCTGAAGTAGACCACACCCTGGGGCGAGCCGTCCAGCAGGTCTTGGAGGTCCTGGGGTGAAATTATGGACAATTTTGTCATATAGGTAAATAAAAATAAAATTAGTGTTTAAGGGGGGCTCCCATACAAAAATTCTGTTTTTTTGCAGTTTTGGGTACGGAACCCTTCGTGCGCGAGTCCGACTCGCACTTGGCCGGTTTTTTTTTTCACGTTCTTTTTGTACAGTTAAGAATTTACTTACACCCTGTGGGCCTTACCTTAGGCAGCGGCGGTATATTCTTATCAATGTGGTACCCAGCAATCTGTACCACATTGGGGGGTAGGCTCTGCGCCGGGGACATGGACGGATGCGAGTTGGAGAACAGGATGGACACGTTGTAGAGGGCGTCACTGTACGGGGGGAGCGTGACGCCGCGCGCCTCCGCGATGGGGTCAAAGAGGGCGTGGTAGAGCACTTCGTTGTTGGCTTGATCTAGCCTGGGAATTAACAGAAAATAATGTCATGTCTGTATTAGCGATTGGGTTAGGGAGAGCACAAGCACACGGAAAGCTACAGAGACAAAACCATGACTGTTGCTTGTCTGAGTAGCGTTTCATGTGCTCTGCCTACCCTATCTGGAAATTGGAAACACAGGTGTGATTGTAGGTAGGTATGTATTGTGAAGCAAAAAATTTAGGTCTTACGAAGAAATATTTGGTTTAATAGCGGAATGACATAAAGTTATAGCAACTTTAAGTATTGAAGTTAACTACAGAGAATTGATCCGTTCAAAATGAAGACTATCTTACGACCACGGCAGCCATACCTACCAAACCAACCTACCTCACTCAAAAAAAAAAACTCCTATTTACTTAACTTGTAATTTTTTTCATTTTTGTGTTGAGTTAAAAAAAAACCTTTTTATTTTTCGTTAAAAACGGAAATTATTATGTAGTGTAATGGAAGGTAGATTTAATAGAGCTTAGAGCTTGTGTTTCACGTTTACCAGGCTCCAAAAACACTCACCAGGTCCCAAAAGTCATTCCAGCGATGATGAACGTGTTCTTGATCCTCTGCCATAGGCTCATGGGGATGGGGAACTCTGCCAGCATGGCTGGTATGATGGCCGTGGTGCGGACGTCATCCACCAGCGACTCCATGTGGCTGCTCATGACTGTTCCGCTGAGGAGGATCCACGGGACGCGGAGCGCTGCCGCTATCCTGTAAGCAGAATTTGTGATTTATACTGTTTATACTTTTGTGATTTTCACTCATATTTATGTATACGCGGGACTTAAGAGGATAGGAGTCGCGCCACTTCTCCATACAAACGTAGTCCCCTGTTTTCTCAGTGAATAATGACATTAGAGCAAAATTTTTTTTTACATTATATTTGTATCTGTTGTGGCTATGCCCCTATGATTTGCGTTTATCGATATTCTAAATAAAAAAAAAATCATTTTTTTTATGACAAAACTACGTATGCTTATAAAAAGTATGACTTCAAACTTTATGCAACCCGATAAGGACCCGTGATTTATATATAAATCTACGTAAAAGGAACAGTACCCCACGTATAGTCATTACGATCAGTCTCTATCGTTTGCGTTGATACGCATCAGTTAGTATGGGAATGCTACTTGTCTTGTCGATCATGAGAGTTGAGTAAACGTGCCGCTGGGAGGCGCTGTCTCAGTTCCCAAACAAACCGATACGTTAATGAACTTAATGACACTTGGTCTACTGATAAAATCAAGCTCGTAATAATTTTAAACAAAAAAAAACCGACTTCAAATTAGCAATATTTTGAAAGTATTCTGTTTACTGAATGTAAAATCTTGACTTCATTGACAAATAACCGAAAACGCCGTACATCTCTATATAAAATTTGAAGAGTTCCCTCGATTTCTCCAAGATTCCATCATCAGATCCTGGTGTCGTGCCAATGGGACCAATTTCGAGTTATACCCTTTTGATTAAAAAAAATGTTTTGAAAATCGGTCCACGGGTTTTCGAGATATCGAGTAACATACACAAAAAAAAACAAAAAAAAAAAAAAATTAGGTCGAATTGAGAACCTCCTCCTTTTTGAAGTCGGTTAAAAATAGGAAGGAAATTAATGAAATTACTTAAATAAAAATGAAAGCAAACTCATAGAAATATGAAAGGATGACAACAGACAATCTTACCCCGCATTGACGTCAGAGAAGAACCACTCGCTCACGACTGCGTCGAAGTGCTCCTTCTTCAGGATATCTTGCACTTCCGGCGACTCTATGGCTATGGTGCTGATTTGGCGGCCGTACGCGAGCACCTGCCTGAAGTCGCCCTTGGTGGCAGTGTTTATTATGTCAGTACCTAGAATTAAATTAATACATATGTGAAATACTCCAATAGAGAGATCTCTCCAGGCAGATGTCATGCCTGGGGACCGAAGCCCGCAGAGAGTAAGTTGGAGGTTGTATTTATGAAACCGATCTTCGATACTTCGTTAGCGCGATGTAGAACACTTTGACAGTTGATGACGTTTGTTGTTGAAGTACTATGAGCGATAGGTGGCGCTATGGTCGCTAGAACTAGTTCGCGCTTCGCAGCCCCCTCTAGAAACATTTTAGGTTTTAAAACAATTAAAAGAGGTATAAGTGGTAAAACCACGGATTAGATAAAGTAGGTTGGATTGGCAATATGCGCACGGCAGGCGCGGTATGATCAGAGAGTCATACTTTAAGAACCACGCGTTCATACTTGTTTAGTGGCATGATGTTTGCATCGCCGTGCGGAGCTGCGGTAAAATCCTTTGAAAATGCCGTATTGTACGATTGTTACGAGTAGGTTAAAGAGTCAGGCGTCAAGTACCAAGCAAGGAGTAATTTATATTCACCGATAAGCATAGAACCTTCGTTTTAAAGTATATTTTTCGAAAAAACTATTTTTAATTATGAAATTCTAAGTAGAAACAACAATTACGCCAAGAGACACAGGAAATGTACATTGCTGTTGAAGTACGCATATATTTCGGGTGAAGATACATTTGACGCGCAATGGATAACGAAGAAATCAAAATAAACACGCTTCTTCAACTCGATCGCGGCCTCGCCGGACTTGAGTTTGTAGTGAATCTTGTGCGGGTAGTTGTCTCGTACGTACGCACTTTCGACGCAGTGTGCGAACCAATTGCAGCTCTTTATTCTACGTGTATTAGTGTGCGTAATTGTGTATCTATTATTATTGTTGATGTAGTGGAGTTCTTTGGTGGGAGACAGGTGGCGACGCTGGTTTTCAAACAAAAGTGTGACTTTTGCCTATCCAACCTTCTTTATTCTGATCCGTGGGTATAACAGTGACCCATTGCTAGCCTGTCGCCTGAAGTATAGCCTAAACCTTTCTTAAACCTAAAATTTTCTTATCGCCTCTTGCGACATCCGCAGAAGAAGTCAAAAAGTTTTTTTCTAATCTTACGTAGGTGCTCGTATAATACAGATTCGAAAAATATTAATTTTTGATAAGTTTATTTTGTATGTCATTATTAGACCGTGTTAGTCCACTGCTGGGTATTATGAGGCCTCTCCTAAATTGTGCCTCTCATAGTTCTAGCATTAATTACACATAAAAAACAATTTTGTCAAATTAAGATGTAGCAACCCATAGCGCGACCTATCGTCGACTAGTAAAATTTATCTACATCATCAATTGTCAAAGGTTTTACATCGGGTGAATGAAGTTTCGAAAATCAATTGCATAAATACAACTTCCAATTTTCTCTCTGTGGACTTCGGTCCCCAGGCATATCTGCTTGGAGAGAGATTTCAAGAGTCTTTCTCAAGGGATTAGTGTCTTAGCGTTTTTTGGTAAATAGGTACATACATACATACATATCCTCACGCCTGTATTCCCAAGAGGGGTAGGCAGAGCACATAAATTCAAGAATCCAGTGCCACGTTTAGCAATTTCAGGGTAACCTGATAATTAAACGTGATATTGCAGTGACAGGTTGCTAGCCCATCGCCCACAATACACTAACCCTTTCCCAGAGTCGACTTTTACGACACCCACGGGAAGAAAGGGGATGGTGCTATTCTAACCTGGCACCACACGGGTTTTTTGGTAAATACCTTCAAATATTTTCTGAGTTTCGCTGACGTCGACTATCCTCAGCCCCTTGGCAGGCTTCATAATATCAGGGTACGGAGTCACATAGGTAACCTGAAAAATATAATTTCATGAGCATTACTTAATTTTTTTTTCAACATTTTCTTTTCTGCAATTATGTTGTCTCAGAATCACAAGTTTGTTTCATTCCGTTGGGATAAAAAAAGGTGTCTTAGGTCATGTTATCATTTTCCATTCACTCTACGGGGTACAAAAGAAGAAATTACTACATGAGTATGGTGAGAAGTACTAATAATTACTTGTTCCTTCAAATAATATTAAGAACAGCGCACGAAAACTGGCTCTATTCCCATACATACATCACACCTATATTCCTAAATGGATTAAGCAGAGGATACGAAACGATACGTAGACAAAACGACGGCAAATTCACGTTGCGTGGCCACTTCTAGCATATGATTTACCTAAGTTAAAAGTTCGCCGGTACAATAGTGACAGGTTGCCAGCCAGTCGCCTAAAATATACGTACTTTAACCTAAAAGATCTCTTGACAGCATATTTACATACATACATATTCTCACGCCTGTATTCCCAAGAGGGGTAGTCAGAGCACATGAATTCAAAAAACCAGTGCCACGTTTAGCGATTTCAGGGTAACCAGATGGTTAAAATAATATTGCAGTGACAGGTTGGTAGCCCATCGCCCACAATACACTAACCTTACAGAAATACATATTTTGTTAATGGTAACATTTGTAGCTAACCTCATGGCCGCCCTGCAGCAGCGCATGCGCGATGCCCTTCCCCAGGATGTTATGGCTGCGCGTGGGCACCGGGAATATGCACAGGATGCGGTAACCGTGCGCGGACGCCGCCACTGACAGCAGCAGTAGGATTAGCTTCATTGTGTCTGGAAAGGGGTTTGTGACAATTAGGCTCAATTCACACCAGAAGAGCAGCGCAGCGCGGCGTAGCGGAGCGCAGTTTCAGTGTCATGAGAATTTCAACTTTATTTTCATTACAATAAGACTTATTATCGCATGAGAAACTCTAACGATGCGCGTGGATGCCCGTGGATCCGCGGGAATTCCAGCGCATTCCATAAACAAAGCCGTGCGACTGCGCGAGCTGTCGCGGGAATGCCCGAGGATGCTCGAGTAGTCGCGACGGCCGCTGTCAATACATATGTCAATATGTCAATAATTATGTAAATTCCAGCGTCTTCCTACGCATTCCAGCGGCTTCTCGAGCTGTCGCAGGAATCCTCGCGCATTCTCCACGGAGCGGGTCGCTGCGCTACGCCGCGCTGCGCTGCTCTTCTGGTGTGAATTGAGCCTTAAAGCTGTGTCTACGCTAGGTGAGCCGAGCACGAGATGAACACATCGTTTGATGTGGACCGACTTACAAGCCTCGAATGAGCCGTCTTTATAGGGACCTTTGCGCTGAAATTGGCTCCACTTGTGCTCGGCTCACGCTTGGGTCGCCTAGGAAACCGTTTGGTGTGTTATCGTTCATGTCATCGTCATCTCGTCGTTCATGCTTGTCAGTTTCGGGTACTTCTAATTTGGCCAGGCAACAGAGCGCAATACGCTTTTATTCTGGCATAATTCTCAGGCTTCATTCTCATGAAGCCTGAGAAGTATGAATTCTGATTAGGAATGAAGGAATTCTTTCCTCTCGTTACTTAGCTCTTCGGTTTCGGGTAGGCACAGTCAAGGAAATTGATACCTGTGCCTCTTTGAACCTTTTCATAGTGAGTTTCATATTGCTTTGATTAGTAGAAAGTATGGTACGTCACAGTGACATTTCTTGTGAAAAGGTACAAATTGGCACAGTAATAAATTTTCTTGATTGTACTTCTAATTTAGCCTATATTCAGAATATTGTCGATCTGCCGGCTTAGCACGCTTCTAGGATATTTATTTACGTTTTAAGTTAAAAGGTGCCTTAATTGTTGACAGGTAGCAACCAGCAAGACAGGCTAGCAAGCCTGTCGCTTGAAATATAAATACATTAACTTATAACTATATGTATATCCGCTCTTAATACAGATCATAAGCTATAAACATAACAAAAGTCACAGCCCGCTGGTTACAAATGGGATGATGGCCAAATTTAATATACTGTGGCACGTAATTTGAGCAGCTCTTTTATGTGCTTTGTTGTGTTTGAAATCAAATCAACTGATTTATTTGCGAGAACTTTGGTAAGTGTTTTACAAGTGATACAAAAACATGATTGAGATCACAGTTCAGTATAAATGTCTACAGTGTAGACGAGGTATCCAAAACGAGGTATCTATCTTAATAATTAATAATGTCGCCATCACACGGAATCATTGCATTCTTTAAATTAAACATTCCATCAAAATATCAGTAAACTGAATTTTAAAAAGCATTGAAATTACTTAGGTATAAAGACATTTTACTTTTAGCCATTTAGTAAATTGAAAGTAGCTTTCTATTATTTAAAGACTAGAAGGATTAATAAAAACAAATGGTACTCACAGGTGTGTTGTGTGGTGATTGTGATACTCGACACGGCTGTCGTAGTTATATATTATTTTTAATATGAATGACTTGGCCGCGTTATCAGTTGCCAGATAACTTGAAAAGGAGCTAGCCTTGTTTACCGTGATAACCAATCTCTAACCTAAATTCACACAAACAGAAAAAATACGTCGTTTAAAGTGAAATTTCGAAAAGCAAAAGGATGTTTGAAACTAGTCCCATTAATAAGGAACACTGCGATGTCCGACAGCGCCATCTCTTGCTCAGTAGCGAAAGCAACATAGTCTTGTCTAATGTCTACTATCGAATAAAAGATGGCGCTAAACAATCACTCATAATTTTTTTTAAATGTACTGATTTTACAAAGCCGAGTTAAGACGTGGTTCGATAACCATAATACATAAATAAGGTACTGAAATTTGGGATACCTCTACTACAAACTATGCAACTTAACAAACTAACACTTTTACTTAAACAGCTTATTAAGCGCGTAAAAGTAGTTATTAGTTATTACTATTTTACTTATTAACATTACGACAGCATTTTTAGGGAAAGCCATATGACATTCTTAGTTTACGACAGATTATTTAAAAACCGGACTTCTTTCGATAATGTATTTTATTTTCATGAATGATAACCTTTCCACGTGCAATCGCCGACTGATAATAATTGTACGTGTATGATATAACTTCTATTTATAGTAATACTAGCTGTGCCCACGATCTCGTCCATGTGGAATAGTTATTTTCCACATTTTCAAATGTTTTTTCGCTCCTATTGGTCGACGCGTGATGTTATATAGCCTAAAACCTTCCTCGACAAATGGTCTATCCAACACAACTATTTTTTCTCCAATTCGAACAAGTAGTTCCTGAGATTAAGCGTTCAAACAAACAAACTTTTCAGCTTTATAATATTGGTACAGCTTACACTCATTCATACATTTACCTACGTTTTCCGTGTGGTGTCGGGTTTGGGTACCCGTCATATCGCATTACGTTTTTTGTCCTAAAAATGTTTGGCCGAGAATATTTGGCATACTCTTGAAGGGCATGCTACTCTTTTCAAATCCTAAAGAAAGTTTGTCCTAATATTGATAACTCTAAGTTCTAATTACCTAATGCATAATATTCCTAACATTATTGTCCTAACATGAACTCCTTACCATTTGTGGAAATAAAGTGTGATTTATGTATTAAAATTGTTTTGACAGACATGACATCATATTTCTTTGATAAATATTTGATGGCATCATCAACGTTAAGTCAGACCTTAAGATTTTCATCTATTGAAGATGTATTAGCTTTTATAATCTTGATCGAAAGGTTCAAAACGCTGCAAATCGGCCGCCATAGATATGCCGCCAGTGTTACTACGGCATTTCACAACATTTATAAAAAATTGATCACTTAACGACTCAATCATGATGACTTTACGATGCTATATCGGCGTGAGCTGGCAGTCGTTGTAAGTTCGTATTTTACAACAGTAACAAAATAAAACACTGTGTTATCTAGGAATCCGTGCTAGATTTCGGTGTTTTTTATCGAACAAAGTACACATAGTAATAAAAATTACTGTATATTTTAATCAACGCGGGACTTAATCGACTTAATATGATTTGAATTACCTCGCCGTTTTGGGCGCGTTACAGCGACTGTGGTCACGAGTAGACCGTACCGTGGTCTTGAGTAGAGTCCACTCGTGACCACGGTCGCTCGAGGTAATTGAAATCATAAAGCGTGATTGTGTCCTGCGTAGTGATAAATATAAATGTCATTTAAGTTTAGTTTTTAAGTTAGTTGTATATAATTTTAATTGTTTTTGTTTTGTACATATTTGTTCTGTAAATAAAATGTCATGTAGATTTTTTTTTATTCACCATTGATTTTTTCCGAAGAGATAAAATTGGAACGTGTTATGGGGGCTTAATATTATAGTTTATTCGCCAAATTTCTTAGGGACACGACACGTCAAACCTCAGATCGTCAAACAGTAGTTACAGTAGCCCTGTAAGTAGAGAAACAAGGAGACAACACTGAGTACTGTTGTGGACATTTTATTAACGATCTAGAACAGAAATTAACTACATCGCATTGTTAATAAGGTGCAATTTTCGAGTCACGAAATTAGTTGAAGTGTCTAGATGAGTGTTGCTGATTGTACGGCATTACTATTTTTTTGAGTGAACAAATATAATTTGTTCATGGAAATTACTGGGACAGATAACCAAAAGCTTAACTTAAATGTTGCTTGCTACATGTATCTAAATGCTTGGATAACTGGACGAAATTGACAAACGTTTCGTCTCTTATTGACATCTGTGAAGTAAATAAGCAACTAAAACGCGTTTTAGTATTTATCAAATCTCGATAGATGGCGGCCAAAGTTGTTTGGCGGTAAAAACTTTCTGCACGAAGATTCGCAGAAAAACTGTATTACAATACATCTAACATACGGGTTATTATCATTTCTACTCACAGTTTTATTTCAATCATCATTTATTTTCACAATAATGTTAAAATTACAATTTATTTCAAAATAAGTGAGGTTATGTCGCGTTTGCCTTAAAATAACACACAAGCTTCTATAAACTAGTAATTTTAAATTCAAAAACACTTATAAAGTACATACAACTGCAAATTGTTCAATTTGTATTACATAAATGAGTCTTGGATACAATACTCACGTTTTTAGACACTTCACTATTATTATGACATAACATGTAACTTCAGACCGACGCGACTTTGACCTTGACATTAAATATCTAATCACTCAATACAGTACAAATAGCAACTATATCTATATAACAATAAGATAAAAATCAAAATAGCTTCAAACGTCGCTTGTTATCTTCTAGCATTGCGTACGTCAACCGAGTAAACAAGTGTGTATCAATAACAAAACGTCGTATGTATTCGATTATACTGTAAACTTGTTCTCTTTTGAAAAGAGTTGCCAATTTTCTATGATGATAGTCTCAAACCGGAAACGAATAGGGTCAAGGAGGGTACAGTCGCTAGGATTTTTTCAACGAGCTATAGTATCAAAAGTGTTAGTGATTGGACTATTTTTTCTAGGCACAAAGCAGCGTTCATTATTCAAGTTTTATATGTAGTTAATAGATTTCCCATAACTTACACCGAAAAAGAAATAAAGAACTTTTTTTAAGAAATGGGAATCGAACCACTGTGTACTACTATAGGTGCACAGTGACTAGTACCCCCTAGTACACAGTTGCTCTAACAGTACACAGTGGCTCGAGCCACTGTGTACTACCCTCCGTATACAGTGGTTCCAACAGTACACAGTGGCTACGGACTGAATAGAGCCTCTGTGTAAGTACAACCAGTAAATGGTGACTGATGACCTATTTTGATATA
The DNA here is from genome assembly GCA_005406045.1 of Adoxophyes honmai. Lineage (NCBI taxonomy): Eukaryota > Metazoa > Arthropoda > Insecta > Lepidoptera > Tortricidae > Adoxophyes > Adoxophyes honmai. The sequence goes on along the minus strand of BHDV01024876.1, from coordinate 248,504 downwards.
TAATACCTACAATGACTGTTCATCTAGAACTTACGTAATTATTATGATACACACGTTACGTTGCTTCTATAGGAGCGTTAAATTTATTATCAAAAATAAAAACTTTCAAGTAGGCTTTCCGCCGTCTGGTTGACTATTATTTTTCTAGGTACTGAAGGCAATCTTTTACGTCGCGGCATTCTGCCAATAGGTAGGTAGGTATAAATTTCAACTTTTATTGAATTAGCAGTCAGGTTTTAAATTTAAAGTTCTAAGAACAATCAAAAGCTTTTTTTATTCAATTAAACTTTGGCGGTAGTCATTTTTTTACTCATTTATAATTTCATACGTACACAGTGGCTCGCGAGCCAGTGTGTACTTCTCCAAATCGAGCCACTGTTGACCCCGACGTCATTTTGAAATAATGATCAAATTAGAAACAAACGAATAGACCTAGAGCACTGAATTATCAGTCAATACCAAGTAGATTAGTCATACTCTTCGACAAAAATAACAGTAATTAAGAATCCTACAAAAGTTTAGTTAAAAAACAAAGTCAAACTTTCGTGGAAATGTAAATTCGGCCGAGTAAAAGTCAAACCACGTCATCACACAACCGTGCGGCGCCGGAGCGGCTCACGGATTAGTTCGAACACGATCGCATGTCTAACGCTTCTTATTAACGTAGAGGACAGATAGATAGCTCTTTCAGTTTCCAGCACAGTGCATTCGAGCGACTGTTCCCTTCGAGCAACTGTACCCTCCCTGACCCTACTACTACTAGCTATGTAAAGCAAATGTTTTAGCGTCACGTGGACGAATATGCAATTACAGGTTAATTCAATTGACACAAGAAGTTGCGAATGACAAATACAAATTGTATGACTGATACTGCTTTACTTTTCCGCTTAAATCATTAGCATCTTGTTGGTTATTTGAGTTATTTTGATTTACGCCATCTATCGGTGGGTAGTCAAAGCGAGCAAGATTTTTTATTACTTATACATAATCCATACATATTCTCACGCCAGTATTCCCAAGAGCGGTAGAAAGAGCACATTAATTCAAAAATCCAGAGCCACTTTTAGCCATTTCAGGGTAACCAGATGGTTAAACGTGATATTGCAGTGACAGGTTGCTAGCCCATCGCCCACAACACACTAACCTGACTAACCCTTTCCCAGAGTCGACTCTTACGACACCCACGGGATGAAATGGGGAGGTGCAATTCTAACCCGGCACTACACGGGGGACTTTTACATAAATATTGTGAAAATCTAACCCGAGACCCGAGACACAACACAATCAACCCTGTGCTCGCAAATGGGATAGGCAGAGCACACTGAACGTGATAGACAAAACCATGACTATTACACGTTTAGCCACTTTCAGCATAAATTTAGGATTAACCATAGGGGTCTAGCCAGTCGCCTAAAGCATATGTGACCGTCCATGAGAAAAGGGTCCTTATGGCAGTTTCTAGTTACGGAAATATTGGCTGTTTTGTAAAATCCTTCAAAATAATCATTTTTTTGTTTTATGCAAAATAGTAAAGTATAAAAATAGAGGTATATTTGTACCTTGGTTTCAGTTGAGTACGTTCATTATTTCTTAATTAAAACTGAGTTTTAAGTTTAGTAGAAAAGGGTCCTTATGGGAAATTGCATACAATAATGACAAAGGTCAATAGATAAATTTGTTTACAACTATTAAACAGTTAGATACTTTGCAAATAAATTTCCTTTGCAAAGTATCTATGATCATTAGGGTTCCGTAATTGTTTGATGTTTTTTTAAAAAAAAAGTATGAGTCTTAGGGTCATGATTGTTTCTGTGTTAAATAGCTTATTTAACATAGATTTAGGAACTGTGCTTAACTCAATACCTGCCATAAGGACCCTTTAGCCATGGCCGGTCACATATTTAAACCTCTAGCTAGGCTGTTCTTAGTCTTACGATACCATGAAAGAAATGAAGAGGCTGTATTCTTACTCAATATACAACAGTGGATGAGAACTTACTTGACCGTTTTTTTCTTCGTATGAGTTAAGAGACATATCATCTACACATTGCATCAGAAATCACGTGAGTCTACCATTAGTATTATACATCGGATTTAAGGGCCGGCGCTCACTGCCGGCATGGCACAGGACGGCATGGTAAGTTGTGCTGCAGCATCCAAAAGAATAACCCGAGGAATGCTTCGGTACGCTGTGGCATGCCGCGGCATCTCTCAGCATCGTTGTATCAAAAAAAAAAAAAAATTAGGTCGAATTGAGAACCTCCTCCTTTTTGAAGTCGGTTAATAAAGTAACATGAATTCTAAACTCATAGTAATAAGATTAAAATAGCTTTTATCAGTAACGAAATCCTTTGCCATGACCCGCCGTGCCATGCCGGCAGTCAGCGCCGGCCCTAGAGTAGGTACGTTTGTTTCTTTCACAGATTTATATATGGAACAAGATAACTCAAGTGTATGTACTTAGGTTTAACTGCCTAGAGACAGGATAATTTGAATAAGGCGGCATCATCTTTGAATGGGTTTCACTCGGACTGTCAATTCCCATCACTAAAGTGCTCATGTGACGATACCTACCGTTGAGAAAAAGTGACACGCTTGGTTTTAATACAAATGCAGGAACTCGCGGTATCTAGTTCAATATAAGTCTGTGGTTTCTTTTTTTTTTTCACGGTTCGCAGGCACTTCTAGCATAGTTTTAGGTTTGCAAAGATGGAAGAGGTAGAATAGTGACAGGTTGCTAGCCTGTCGCCTACAATATATCTTAACTTGTTTCCTTAGTCGCCTCTTACGACTTCCACGGAAGAAATAGAGAGGTGTTATACTAAATCCGACACCACGCGGTTACACATACGGTCTGTTTACATTGGTCGTAAGTACTACTGACTATCGTATAATTGTCTACTTCTAATTAAGATAAGATAAAAAAAACTATTTAATCAATTACATAACATAACATACATACTGAGATACATACGCCTGGTCGTTACCTAGCAACTAGCGCCACCTAGCGTATAAATTTGAATCTATTTACCCGGCAAAAGAATTAGGCAAACCGAATGTTTTTCGGTACTCGGTTATTCGGCGGAACCACTATTCGGCGAATCACTGCTATTTGATATGGCACCTAAATCCATGAACACACGGTTGCATTTTGTTTAGTCGTTTGATTACGATCGCGAGATGTTACCATGGCATAAGGACAGAGGTTGGCAAAGTTTACAGTGGTTTAGAGCACCTCTCCATTTCTTCCGTGGATGTAGAGGTGAATAAACTTTAAGGAGAGAGACTAGCGACCAACCTGTCACTATTGTACAGTCAGCTGCAGAGAAAAATAATCCCCTGCCCGTACAATGTTTCATGTAAGTACGTAATGTTTCTTAGACAAATTTCATCCTAAACAGTAGTCCTACCGATTCGTAAAAGAAACAAGCGAAGTTTTTTTTTTTAATTTTTAGTTGGTTCGATTCCCGGTTGAGACCAGGAAAATTTAAAAAATACTTTAATGCAATTTAGTTTCTTTCGAAAAATAAAGGAATGTTTCCTTTCAGTAAAATTAGCTAACTAAAGGATTTAGAGTAGTTCCACTCCAGGGCCCATTGAAGCTTTCCACCCTGTATAGTCGTGAGTGTATGTCGTACCTTAGTAGTTCCTTACGCTAATTACATCAAGTTTGAACTCGAAACTTCTACAGATCAATTTCAAACTTTGCACAACTATTTTACGATTTTCATTACACGTTTTTTATCACAACAATGGTTTAAAAGCTTTGAGAAGCGCTGTTGCTGGGTAATAATATCTCATCTTCCGGCAGTCTGAGTGCGTGCGCCGTTGCCATCGGTCGCACCAGTGTATTAAAAAAGTTTGTGCCATCAAGTTTTGAATTTCGAACGTGAGTAGTTTACGGCGCAAAAAGCGTGTTCCAAATTCTATTCCAAATTTGAAATTCATGGGCAATGTTTTTCCGCAGAATTTGATTCTACGTTCAAATTAGTTAAATTGACGTATTTTGATAAGGAATATTGTAGGTATTTAATGTATAACAACTTATTGTATGTCAATGAAAACAACACATGAGTTTGAGACTTACTTTACAGGATAAAGACGGTTTATTGACTATAAAGTATATTTTTAATCCGTACTCTAACTGACAGTTCATTGTGGATATTTAATGAAATGTACTTGTGTTCGTTGGAATAACAAAAATGAAAATGCACTACTAACTTCAATAAACTTTATTAAAAGATCAGTCATGTTTAAATAAAGTGGTGGTTTTATCTCTTAGGACTTTAACTATTTTTTTAAGTAAGTAACATTGTTGTGTTTGAATAGTTCTCGAGTTATCGAAGTAAATTACATTTGGGGCGTAACTACAGTGGTAGCGAAAATGTATATGAATTTATTATAAAAAAAATATCATAGTAAAAGTCTCGTAAAAGTGTCATAACTTTTAGCTAATTATAAAAACAAATGTCGGATGAGGTTAAGGCATGAATAGGCGACAAGCTAGCAATCTGTCACTATTGTACCTACCTACTTCTGGACTGAAAACCTAAAAAAATATGCTAGAAGTGGCGGCGACACATGAAATAAAGGCTCGATGTACGTATTACACGATAATTCGTTCTAGGCATTTGAAAGCGTTTAGACGCTTTGTTGTACGGAGGTGATTTTGTCGAAACCGAAACCGGAATCGAAATGGGAACCGGAGTCGGAACCAAAAATTACAGAGCAGAGCTACCCAAATATAATGTAGCAAATACTACTCTCATGTCGGCTACACTCGTATCGATATATCGTAGTGATTAACCTATGCGAACCGATTTGTGCAGTTTTATCAATCGTGTGTAAGAGGAATGATTGCAAATATTGCAATGATTTCTCATACACAGCACAGATTATTGAATAATAATCATTATTCGCTACGATATATCGATACGTGTGTAGCCCGCGTTACTTAACTTTTATTCAAAATCTAATACAGCCAACTAGATTTTATTATACCTAAACCTAATCGATGTTTACGAAATCTTGTGAATGTAAACAAATAACCAATTAATAATTACATCAATTCAATGAAGATCAGTACTTTAAAGGTAACTATTGTACCTATGTAGTTAAAAAAAAACTTGATGAAAGTCGCCGGCGACCGATCAAAACGTTTTAAAGTTTTGAAACGATGCCGGAATCGGAGCTTTAATTAATCGGAAATTCCAAAGAATCGGAATCTGAGCTTCGTAACACCCTTTGTCTAGACGGCGGCTGAAGTACTTCTTCAGTTATCTCAATAAAAAGTAAACTCACGATAAGATAATATAAATGTCTCCGATGGTCGTGATTCACTACCGAGCCGTTTTTTATCATCTGGATGACAGCGAAAAAAAAGCAGAATATAGTGTCAGGTTGCAAACTTGTCGCCTAAAATACCTTAATCGTTTTTCTTCATTATTTTTGAAAAATATGACATACCTATGTTAAAAGCATCCTGTTATAATGCAATACAATACATACATACATACGTATTCTCACGCTTGTATTCCCAATATCGTATACCTAATACATACAATACATACCTCTATTTTATAATATGTATAAATAATACAATACTGATTAATTGACCACCAAAAAAATTACAGATATTTAAAGGCACGGAGATAATTGTATAACAGTATCAGAAGTTGAATTATTTCGTTTAATGTTTTATTGTTTATCTCAAACTCGACAATGATGACGATTGATGACATAGAGGTATAATTATGAGACTTGTCATACCTATAATACGAACCACTATTACATAAACGTCCAAACAACGCGACACGAAATTGAAACAAACAATACCTATACAGTCTTACAATAAGATCATTGTAATCGATATTTGAATAAATCCGAACTTGGGTTTGACGGTTGAAGGTCACCACGTTCAAGGTTAATCATAATCACACAACAGTAGTTTGCTACGAACTAAATTATAGTAAAAAAAGGTATGAACATATCAATCAAAATGAATGAGTAAGTACTAAACTAAGTACACATACGCATACATCATACCAGTATGAGAGTAGCTGTCCAGTGGAGCGGAGCGAAGCAGTGGCGCGATAAATACATCAATAAAATTGGGTAGATGACTAAAAAAAAACTATTTAGTTCGTCAGATTACCAAAAAATATTGTACACATCCGATAATTTCGTAAAAGGTATGATTTAGGCGACAGACTAGCAACCTGACACTATTCTACATCTTCTGTTTGTTTTTATATCTAAAATTATGTTGAATTGAAATGATTGCGAAGCGTGCTATGTCGTGCATTGTGTGCTCTGCTATGTATGATGTATGTAATGTTTAATGATTGATTAGGTACTGTAGGTGTTAAAATTGCTTGAGACCTTCGTTGGTTATAGTAAAATTTATGGTCGTATGAAATTCACACCATTTATCAGTATAATATACATTTCGACATTGAGTGGAGATTTGTTTGTATCAATAATCCACTACTAGTAAATAATTACTTACCAGATATCATGTCATAAGTGCTTTCCACTTGTCACTGTCACTTATCACTTCATACAGAAAATGAGATTATACGATTATCAACCTTGTAGACCAATGACCAAACCTCTTTAAAAACCATTTTCACGAGTTAATAGTACCGTGATAAAACAAAACAAACAGGTAAAGAAGTTATATTAATGTACAAATACGCGGGACCTAATCACGATTTGTTTTAATTACCTCTCGATGTTTCCGCCGCGTTACAGCGACCGTGGTCACGAGTTGACTGAAGCAGAGCACGACGTTTGTTTCGCAGCACGGGATCTTCGAACTACCCGCACTTGATTTTCGTCAGTAACTGCTTCCCAAACTACCCGCGTTTCATTTATATTTTCCACCGTCACCCTATTAAGTACACATTCGCCGGTGTTGGGCCAGGCTTCGCAATCGGGCCAATCACGGTCCGGCCAACACACGCCAACACCCCCTGTACACATTGGAGTTGGCCTGCATTGGGCCAGCATGGGCCAATGTGTACTAGCCCCTTTACACCGACACACAACGCTGACAATGCCAGACGCTCTCTCCACAAACGTTATGCTTTGCTTCAGTCAACTCGTGACCATGGTCGCTGTAAGTGCTGTAACGCGTCGAGAGCTAATACCGAAGTCGGAATCGGTGGTGTGATAACAATTTGGAATTCCGACTTATTGGAATCGGAACTTTGTAACATCCCTAATAGATAGATTCTTGGAGTTGACCGTACAGTCAAAATATTGACGCTATGTCAGTTTGTACTTATAATCAATAACTGTTTGTTATATTTGCATGAACTAATTATAGAACGTTAGCAGTCTGTGTACAGTATATTGCACACACGGAATACTGATCGGGCTGCATTATTTACGCAAATATATACGAAGAAACGTGGTTCATAAAACACTAGTGAATGGCCCCGCGTTTGTATGGGATATTTCTTAAATATTTTAGCATAAAAATATAGGCTATGTATAGGAGAACATTTATTTCTCCAACATTTTAGGATAAAAAATAGTAAGTAAGTAACGAACACAAAATGTAACAGAATGTATAAAAAAAATCGTTTATTATCAGGCAACTTGGCCCATAGACAAATAGATCAAACAAATAAAGAAAAATAAGAATACCATTAAAAGTAATTGACTTAATATTATAATTCATGATAAAATACAATAATGTCTCGAAATTTAATAATGTCAGCAAAATAATATAAATTAATAATAATAATGACATGAATAATAGAAATTCAATCAATAAAGTCAGTAATGTGCCTTAGTCTACGTGCACTCCCACCGACATTCTCAGGATGGAACAATCCATTTTGTCAGCAATGACTTTAAGGATGGTGTTGCCGCTGTCGCGCACGCGCCGCATGAGGGACGCGACTCGCTTCCTCCTGATGTATAGGAGAACATTTATTTCTCAAACAGCTCTCTTTGAAAATTGTGCAGAATCGCGAATAGGAAGAAAGAATAATGGCTTAAATGTCGGTAATCAATTTTGTATCCAGAAATACAACTTACATAACCTGTATGCTATTCTTTACAGAAGTCACCATGAAGCTGGTGCTCCTCTCCATGCTCCTGGTGCTGGCATCGTCCAGCGCCTACCGGATTCTGTGCGTCTTCCCCGCACCCTCACGGAGCCACGACCACCTGGGGCAGGGCATTGTGAAGTCCTTGCTTCAGGCTGGGCACGAGGTATGAAAGGAGGGTCTACTCGAAAATTTTTGTAGTCTCCAGCAACTAACTCGGCAAGGATTTAGGGAACACTTATTTCTAGGTCGCTTAATTTCAAATATTACAATCGATATTGTGATGCTACCGATACAGTGCGTTTTGAGCTTAAGAATACTTACGCTATCGGTTTCGAAAGAAAGAAAGAAAAAGAAAGAAAGTAAGAATTTGTATCCTTGGCTTTAGTCACTTCACGGCATCAAAGAAATCATCATCATCAGCCTATATACGTCCCACTGCAGGGCACAGACCTCCTCTCAGTATGAGAAGGCTTGGGCTATAGTTCCCACACGGGCCCAGTGCGGATTGGGAACTTCACACACAACGTTGAATTGCTTCGTCGCTGTGTGTAGGTTTCCTCACGATGTTTTCCTTCACCGATCAGCTCGTGACAAATATCAAATTCGATATCGCACATAAATTCCGAAAAATTCAGAGGTGCGAGCCCGGGGTTTGAACCCACGACCCTCTGCTTGAAAGGCCACAGCTCGAACCGATGGGCTACCACGGCTATTTTATATTTATCAAAGAAATGGGGAGGTGTTATTCAAACTTGGGACCAGATGGTCGATTAAATAGTTGTTAATTAACATTCCAGGTGACCTGGGTGACTCCATTCCCCGACAAAAAGCCGCAGAAGGGCCTGACGGTGATTGGCGTGCCCGAGATACAAGACTTAACATCACGTACGTTGCCTATTTTATGTGAGCCTTGAAAACTGTGTGTATTTTCTTCCCTTAAAGGATATCCACCTTAGTACTTTATCATTTTGCTTGCTTTTTTTGTATAGTTAAATATTTATTTACTTACTTGACGTACAAATTTAAATTGTTTTTCATCATATTTGATTGTCAATGGTGTTATTGCAAACACTTATCCTATAGGAAAAAGGCCTAAATTGTACCCGTGGGAGTTACGGATAGGTCATACCTTTTAGTTATAACTTTAGTTTTAAAAGTTAGTACAGATACGTAACTCCAGATAAATTAATGGACTTTGGATTTATGTCAATGTGTTTTTTTCGTTTGTGACTATTCAAATTCTATACAAAACAAAGTTCTTTGTGTATGGTATTAACCCGGTCATTACGTAGGAATTAACGGCAAAGAAATGCAAAATGAACCGAGAAAGCTGAATTTTTGATATGACGTAGAGAATGCCCATAAAAGCTTAACTTGAAATTGTCGACCAAGATTTCCTATGTGGGTTTTCCGCTATCTTGAAAAAAAGGTTAAGATTGGTTTTTTGACAATAACTCGGCTATCCGACGAGATACGATAATTCTGTCAAGGAGTTTTTTGTGGCTTTTTTTATGCTCTATAATTTATGCATTAATTTATTTTGCGTAACATGCATTGTTATTGAGATATCGATCGAAAAAGACGAAAATAGTTTTTGGCCGATGACATCATCAACTCTCGTTACTAATATCCTTTTTAAGGCCCTTAATTCACAATGTACTATTATCTTTCTACACAGAAATAGACCCGCTAAAGGTCCCAGATTGGGACATTTCTGCGCTGCTCGAGTTCGGCCGGAACATCTCCGTCCTTGCCGCCACCAACCCTGCCGTGCAAAATGTCTTACTCACTCAGAAGTTTGACGCCGTGTTCACGGAGAAGTTCTTTTCAGACCTTCAATCTGGGTGCGTATGGAGAATTTACTAAAGTCCGGTCGCAGCGGAAATTCGAGCACTGACCCGTTGCTACCTATCTCTGTCGCACGCGTGCAGTATTATTGCCCTCACGCTCGCACTTGAGCACGTGCGATGCAATAGTTGGCCGATAGTTTAGTTTGAAGTGAACTGGAAGCCCAGCAAACTTATTTGTCGGCTGATACAATCATCAAAGTACAGGAAAATGATTACTGTGCCACTTCGTACCTTTTCACAAGAAATGTCACTGTGACATACCATACTTTCTACTAATCAAAGCAATATGAAACTCACTATGAAAAGGTTCAAAGTGGCACAGGTATCATTTTCCTTGACTGCACGCGCACTTGCGTACTGATTAAAAGCCCAACAGAACTAAACTATCGGCCGATAGAAATTCAGTGTTCTGGGCATTTATTCGAGCGATTCATCTGTAAATTTTTGTGTAAAAATGGAAGAATGTTCTGAAATGGTCGTTTAGTTATCTACTAAAGAAACAGGAGCTCAAACAAATAGTGGAAAACGACAAAAAACTGCAGCAGACTCATGTATACTTAATGTAGCCGGATGAATCAACAAACGATCGAACAACCATCCGTCTGCGGGGCCCTTTATGAAACGACAGTAGTGACATCTATAATATTCCCTTCCCGCAGTTTCGCCGCGGTCCAGCAAGCGCCGTGGCTCCTCCTCTGCGGGTCAGTGATCCACGCTTCAGTTGAAGTACTCGTGGATGACGTTCGGAGCGCCCCGCTCGTACCGAACTTACTTAGCGACTTCCCCATACCCATGAACCTGTGGCAGCGACTCGCTAACTCCTTCGTCGTGGCTATGATGGTCATAGGAGGACTGTAAGTGTACTTTTGAGATAAGCGCCATCTAGTTTGAGGGCTGCGTAACTTTAGCAGCGCCATCTATTGGTTAATGTTGTGCGTGAAGTAAAATCTGAATAATAATGATGTTTTTACTTAGAAGTGTTTTTATACAGCAGGAGGAAAGTTAGATACATATACAGGGTGACCGGAAATTTACTGTAAATATTTTAACCAGTGGTCGGGTATACCCGTTTGAAAACCCCTGTAAAATCTATACTTAATGTAATAAAGCTGAAGAGTTTGTTTGTTTGTTTGTTTGTTTGTTTGTTTGAACGCGCTAATCTCAGGAACTACTGGTGCGAATTGAAAAATTATTTTTGTGTTGGATAGACCAGGTCCGTCTAGCTCCGTCTAGCTTGAAGCTAGAGTCTAACTAATGTGTCTGCGACTTGGGATTTTTCTAAAAAGTTTTATATGGCAACAGTATTAATCTGCCAAAGATACGTCAAACGTTGTGTCAGGTTGTGCTACGATTTATATTTGAGCTCAATAAATTGCTTTATTATGGGTAAAACATTGAAAAGTAACGTGAGAAAATTGCTAAATACGATGATTAGTAAGTTTAGACAAAAACAAGAGGAGAAAGAAATTGTTTTCCAAGAAAAAGAACAATGTTTACTTACGATCTCAGATTTTTTAGGTTAGTATGACCTTTAATCTTGATATTTTTTTTTGCATGATTTCTCTATTCATTGTTAAATGATGTTGTATTTACTATACTCCGTTTTTTTTGGGTTGAGAAATTTAACTGTCAAATCCTTACACATTTTTGAGTAATCCCAAGATATCGGCGCAAATTATGATGATGTTTGATTTAAGAACATTATAATAAAGAATGTTAAGTGTATTTGCATAAATATTTTCCAGTTTTACTAATGAATTCCAGAGATAATTTCAAATTGTGACCGTTAAATTTCTCAACCCAAAAAAAACGGAGTATATATTATAATACTATTTCTTGCTTATAGAAAATCTTGAAGATATTCAAGGACTCTGCGACATTAAAAAGACTGTAGAAACACTAAGAAATTTGGAGAAGAAATCTTTGATAGAAACTCAGACTATGTTCTTAGAAGAAATATCTTCACTAACGGGTATGTTATGGAGCAGAGGTTCCAGCGAATGCAGGTAGTGATTATGAGAGGCAGACGCCAATTATCCCGAAGAGAAGGAAGAGAAATCAAAATTGGTAACTATACCTTATTTTATTTTTATTCATTTATAAATATGTTAACCTTTATGCATTTATGGTTGTTGCTCATGCCTCCAATTGAACAAGAACTGTTTGCATTCAAAGGTAAATATATTTATACAATGAAATTTAAGTCTCAAATGTATGATGTACCACCACATTATACTCATTGCATATTAGCATGTTGATTATGTACGTATAAACAAAATTTTATTTTCCTGTGTCAAAGTTCATGGTGAGCGCCGAGGCAGCTGGGAGACTGCCATGAGGGCAGCCTGGTGAACACTGGATTGGTGTTCAAGCTCGAAGCCACGCTAAAGAAACTTGATAGGAATAAGTTTGAGTAGCAGTCGAGAATAGGATTTTTAAACTTTAACATTGTCAATTTTTTTAATATTCTCTTAAATAATATTGCATTGAAAATTGTTTCAGAATAGGTTGCAGCCATAACTATTGTTTTTGCGACGGTTTTTCAATAGTTAAAATCATACCCACGAATGAATGAAATTTTTACTTTATTTAAATTTAACAATGTAAATTATAAATAGAGGTGTGTGTGATTAGCCTCCAGTAAAGGCTGGCTGTGCTATGTATATGCCCGTCGATAGGTAGGGCTACAGGGTAGAGTAGGATCCCCCTCCATTTGTAGGGAGGAGGGATGTAGAATAGGTTTTATATGTGTAATTATGTAAATTTAGAATACATTAAAAAGAAGAATATTAAGACGTCACTCAGAAAAACAGAATAGATTTGTCAGTATATAGAAAACTATCGAAATAAATCAGAATATTCTCAAGAACAGTTTTTATTTACAAAGTTACCTATTAACTAAACCCCCGTAGCTCTACAGTAGTCAATAATGAATTAATACACCTTATGTATTTTTTATTAAAACAAATTTATAAAGTAATAAAGCCATTTATTCATGAGTAATAATCAAAATCATCTTCAAATTCATCTGTATAAGTAGATAGTTGTATCATTTAGTTTGAAAACTAATTAAGTACTATAAAAAATTGTCAAGTACCAAAACAGTTTTCTCCTACTATAGTTAGTAATACCATATAAAGATTTTTTAAATTTGCCGCGTTTTCTCAGGTCACGCTTTGGTTAGTTCTACTCTATATAACATCACGCTGCGACCAATAGGACCGAAGAAACAGTGGAAAATGTGGGAAAAAAGGGGGAAATTTGTCACTATTCCACGCGGACGGAGTCGCGGGCACAGCTAGTATTTCCTAAAAATGCTCATTATTGAGTACGGTCAAGGATTTTAATTCATGAGCCACCATATAATCTTTTCAAAGAAAAAATCATTACGATTTCCCTTGATAATTAATGGGATGTCACTATGACGTTTACTGTGAATTGATTCCATTGTGGCTCATGAATTTAAATCCTTAACTGTACAGTACCTTAACAAAATATTTATAACGATAACGACATAACATCGATAGCAGCGCCATCTAGAAAAGCAATTGACGCCTTATTTCTTTCAAAGGCGGGACATAGCTCCCAACGAAGTGTACTACAAAGATATCTTCGGGCCGATAGCTGAGAAGAGGGGCGTCGTCCTTCCCCCTTACTCTGAGGCGATCTACAATATCTCCGTCCTCTTCGTGAACTCGCACCCGTCTCTGGCGCCTGCGCTGAGCTTGCCGCCGAACGTCGTAGACATCGCGGGGTACCACATCCAAGCTCATCACGAACCTTTGCCTAAAGTAAGTTTTGGCTTATCTATGGCCTCGAAACGTGGTAAAAAATTGCGACGATGTAAAAAAGATGCAGTTAAATGATTGACGTTTGATACAAGGCAGAACTTTGTGTCAATGTATTGAAGGTTTAGTTTGTTGAGCAATGCTTTGCAATATCTGCAATGATGTAAATAGGTAGGTAAATAGGTTCTATGGTGAGTCCGGTATCAATCGGTTCGATTATCCGTACCAATATATAAATGTTAAAAGTGTGTTTGTTTGTTTGTTTGTTTGTCCGTCTTTCACGGCTAAACGGAGCGATGGATTGACGTGATTTTTGAGGTAGAGATAGTTTAGGGCATAGAGAGTGACATAGGCTACTTTTTGTCTCTTCAAAACCCCCATTTCCCTAAAGTGAGGGGTGGAAGTTTTCAATGTAGAAAGCTATAAATTGGTATGTGTGCTATCTCTTCTGTGATACCCCGAATTTAACGCCAGTGGAGCCGCGGGCAAAAGCTGGTTATATACATAAACATCACGCTCGTTTTCCAAAAAGGAGCAGACAGAGCATGAGAGCACACAAAGCTTTATACAGTCGAAACTAGTGGCTATTTCACGCTACTTGGACACTTCTAGTATAATTTTTCGATCACGCCTGTATGTCCAAATGGGGTAGGCAAAACCATCTCTCTCTGTTGCCACTTTTGGCACATTTAAGTAAGTTTCTAGTCAGTCGCCTAAAACACACCTTAACTTATTTTCTTTAGACACCTCTTACGACATCCTAAAAAAACATGGAGAAGTGAGATTCTAAAGTCTACACCACACAGTGAAAAGGGTATATCAGTGACAGATATAGACTGAGTGTTTAGGAGAAATATTACTAACCAGCATCATAATATCCACAGGATCTCCAAGAGCTAATGGACAAGTCGACCCATGGAGTGGTCTACTTCAGCATGGGTTCCGTGGTGAAGGCGTCAAGCCTCCCCGCGCAGACCAAGAAGGATATCCTCAAGATCCTGGGAGAGTTGCCTCATACGGTGCTGTGGAAGTTTGAGGAACCACTCGAGGGTCTGCCGAAGAATGTTCACATCAGGCCTTGGATGCCACAGCCTGCGATTTTAGGTAAGTTGGTATGGCATCTGAATTTTTAAAGCGCGCTCGGTGACCATTCGAATGTCTCGCACCCGTGCGACGAAGGCTTAAGAGGAATAGAACAGCGACAATCGCTTAAAGAGACGGCTTCGCGTAAACTTCAGACCATTATACTGCAGTAAGGCTTTTTCTCTCGCAAAGAGTGGCTAGGACGAGAGAGAAAGGGCCGATTCGAATATCATCCGACATAAGAAATTAAGAATACACTACGGCACCTATCTAGTTTTCTTTCGACAATTCTTCAACCTATCAACCATTCGATGGTGTTTAGGAAATGACTCCTTAAGGAATATGTTGGCCTTTTTACTTTTACATATTCGTTATTAGGTACTTATGTTACTTTTATATCTTTGTGCTCTGAAGAGTTTGTAACATATAGTTACTTTGAAACCGTGTCGTTTAGTACCGGAGTTAGAGTAACACCTCTCTATTTTTTCCATGCATGTCGTAAGAGGATATTTAGGTTTAGGTAGGTCCTTACCTTCCTGTGTGGTGCCGGGTTAGAATAGCACTACCCCCTTTCTTCCCGTGGGTGTCGTAAGAGTCGACTCTGGGAAAGGGTTAGTGTATTGTGGGCGATGGGCTAGCAACCTATCACTGCAATATCACGTTTAATCATCTGGTTACCCTGTAATTGCTAAACGTGGCACTGGATTTTTCAATTCATGTGCTCTGCCTACCCCTCTTGGGAATACAGGCGTGAGAATATGTATGTATGTATGTATTACCTTCTTAATTTGTGTTAGAATCTAAAATTATGCCAAATTTGACTCTGACTCAAGACTTGCAAAAGAGCTTTCTTACGCATGGTTCTGATTCTGATTCTAATACTGATCCTGACTCAGTATCTGCCTCTACCTCTCCTCTGCCCCCGCCTCTACCAACTCCAATCCTAATTCTAATTTTAAATCGGCCAACTCCTTAATTCTAATTTCAAATTTGAATCCTCCAGCGCATCCGAACACGAAGCTCTTCATCACCCACGGCGGCCTCCTCAGCACCCTGGAAGCCATCCAAGCCGGCGTCCCTCTCTTAGCTGTGCCTGTCTTCGGAGACCAGCCCGGCAACGCCAGACGCGCCGAGCGGGCTGGCTACGCCGTCAACGTGCCGTTCGCTCCTGACATGGGCGAGCGGTTCAGGGCTGGGCTGAAGAAGGTTCTTGGAGACGATAGGTTGGTTTATGGTCCTTTATAAGAAGTAGTAATCATACGATTTGAGTCTTGATCCATTACATCAGGAGTTCCCAACCAGGGGGGCACGCCCTCCTTGGGGGGCGTAGAGCAATGTCAAGGGGGGCGCGAGACGTTTGTGCTTTCAATAGAAAAATATTTCAATGTACACAAAATCAAATGTTGTTAAAATAATGCTAGTTTTAATGTAAACACTAAAAAAATTGGGGGGGAGGGCATGAAAATATTATTTGTGATCCGGGGGGCTTGACGGAAAAAAGGTTGGGAACCCCTGCATTACATAGTACTTGGAGGGACAAGCAAGGGTGAAAGCATCATGCAGACATCACGACTGTATTCCCAAATGGGGTAGGCAGAGCACATGAAACGGTATATAGACAAAACCATGACTATTTCAGGCTTGGTGGCCACTTCTAGCATATTTTGTAAGGTTTTAAGTTTGTAGGTGTAATAGTGACAGGTTGGTAGCTTGTCGCCTAAATCATACCCATATTTCCTTAGTTGCCTCTTACGACATCCGCTGAAGAAATGGAGAGGTGTTATTCTAACCCGACATCACACAGGTTATTTAAAAGAAGCGCGAAAAACAATACAAACAAGGGGTCATCCATAAAGTACGACACACGTAAAGGGGGAGGGGGGGTCGACAAAGTGTGACATGGTGTGACAAGGGGTGGGAGGGGTACTAAGTTTCGTGACATCACATTTTAAAATCTAATATGTTTAGAGGTAGTAATTGCGTAATTTGAAATATATTTACTAGCTTGCCACAAATGCTGCCAAACGCACAGGTGCGTTTGGCGGCATTCGTCAAAGGGCCGCACTTCGCGTGAATTTATTTTTTCTATTTCATTCGA
>BHDV01024876.1:212109-231164 GCA_005406045.1 Adoxophyes honmai | reverse complement strand
ATTGCGGTATAAAGCACAACTATAAGAAAACTTCTCGTTTCAAACGACACACGGCGCCATCGATCTATCATCTGTCGATCGGTTATCGATTGATATCGATCTATCATCGATCGATTTCGATCTATCAAGCAAACTATATTTTTGTTTTACTTCGGGAACATCAATTTTTTCCGGTATAAAAAGTAGCCTATGTCACTCTCCGTGCCCTAAACTATCTCTACCTAAAAAATCACGTCAATCCATCGCTCCGTTTAGCCGTGAAAGATGGACAAACAAACAAACAAACACACTTTCACATTTATATATTGGTACGGATAGATAAGTTTATTATTTTTTTAATATCTCGCACGCAACTTTATACGAGTCTTGTGCCAAGCCGACAGGATCGGCAGTCACGAACGCTTTTAGCGCCATCTCGTGTCCACTAGAGGTAACTTAGTCGCAAACAAAATTTCACAGTCTGCATTTATTTTTTCAGGTGCTTACCATCTCCGCTCAACAACTCGCTTCTACCAGTGGTACGAGCGCTACATGCTTGATCAATTGGCTGTGGTCGTCATAGTTCTGTTCGTCGTCTACAAGTTGCTCAAACTCGCTCTACAGAGGGCGTGGCGAGCAATCACGGGACAGAAAACGCAAAAGTCTAAGCAGAAGAAAAATTGAGGGCGCCACTGTCGCCAGTTGTAACAGACTAGTACTTTGGACGTCTTTGTACAAACATGACGTCTGAGTGTTGATTAACTGTGTGAAAGTGGTGAATTAAGAAGTTATGCAGTTTATGCGAGATTCTGTGCCTGATTCACATCGCAAGGGAGGCGTGTGTGTTTTTATATGATATAATTTTAAACAAAAAAAAACCGACTTCAAATTAGCAATATTTTGAAAAGATTCTGTTTACTGAATGTAAAATCTTGACTTCATCATCAAATTACCGAAAACGCCGTACATCTCCATATAAAATTTGAAGAGTTCCCTCGATTTCTCCAAGATTCCATCATCAGATCCTGGTGTCGTGCCAATGGGAACAATTTCGAGTTATACCCTATCGATTAAAAAAAAAATTTTGAAAATCGGTCCACGGGTCTCCGAGCTATCGAGTAACATACACACAAAAAAAAAAAAAATAATAAAAAAAAAAAATTAGGTCGAATTGAGAACCTCCTTTTTTTGAAGTCGGTTAAAAATAGCCGGCCATTGACAGTATAAAACAGACTTAAACATATCGAGGAAGACCATTATTGAACTATTCACTAAGTCATGAGATTAAACAATGATATAGTATATATTTGTTAAATAAATATTTATTCACGTTACTCTCGTCTTTTATTAATTTTCCTTTTCGTATTTAACGGCGCCATCTGATTTAGGAATCACAACTACACCATACACAATTACAATTACACCATAGAATAGCTCCATCTCTCGTCACCTCCTATAAACTTGGTAAGTTTCTAAGCATTTCGGAGGGTAACTCTCAGACGGCGAATTAAAGACCTACCTCTAAAAAAATACATATAAATAAGTACACTTTTTCGTCATTTAATTTACAATGAAAAAAATGGGATAAATTACGTCTTAGCTTTATCAAGTTTAGCTCGACATGTTTCTTGCTAATCGGTAGAGGATAAAACGTCAAACTAAACTCGATTTAAGACGTGAATTAAACGTATTTTTCATTGTAAGTCTCACGTTTTAGTTTTTAATTTACTTACCTATCTTCTAGTTGCTTGGGTAGCAAAACGAAGAACTACTAGAGCCATGTAGTTTAGAATTCAGAACTTTGTTCAAGACCGCCATCTATGATTGAGTAGAAACACTATCTAGTTCTTCTACTCAACAACAGAGAGCGTTGACGGTTTGGATAGCTTCATGCGGGAATCCTCAACCTCAAAAGTTGAACTACTGAACATGTTCACCCTCAATACGCATGTTGTTAATCCTATTTGTCCTCAATTGTATTAATCGAAAGCGTTAGTCGACTTATGGCCGGTTTGATTGACAATGTCTAAGAAATAAAAATAAAATCGAGATTAGTTCGACATGCTTCGCCATGGCATCGAAATCCAATTAGCCTGAAATAAGTCGAGTTAACTTCGATAAAAGGATGTGAGTACACTGCATGCGAGCACATATAATGAGCGTTATGTCGCATTCTATAAGAATATATTTATCTAGTCATAGTATGTAATTTGGAGATACATATATAGTTTGAATATACGGATCAACCATTTTACATACATACATACATACATTCACGCCTGTGTTCCCAAACGGGGTAGGTAGAGCACACGAAACGTGACATAGACAAAAGCATGATTACGACTATATCACGTTTCGCAGCCTTCTAGCATAGTTTTAGGTTTGCAAAAATCAAAGGGGTAGAACAGTGACAGGTTTCTAGTCCGTCGCCTAATGGATTACATACATACATACATACATACATACATACATACATACAATCACGCCTGTATCGCCAAACGGGGTAGGCAGGGCACACAAAACGCTACAAGACAAAACGATGACTATTCCTCGTACCTAATGGATACCTAAACCTATTTCCTTACGACATCCACGGAAGAAATGGAACACCACACGGCAACCGTTTTACATACTTGTTAATACCGAAGCCTAAGATCCGAAATGGAATTAGAGATCAAAAATGTAAACAAACGTGTTGCCATTGCAATAAAAGCAAACAGAATTAGGAAAACTTAAAATTCAATAATTACGCTAGATAAAATGAGTACAACTAATTTATAAGCAGAATAAAACCGTGTGAACATAATATGAAAACATTTAAATAAACAAAGGAAAAAGCACATCTTTTTTTAAATGCAAATATGATTATTTTATAATTATGACACTGGCAACGGTTAGAAATTGCAAACATTTGGCTTGTATATTTATTCGTATTCATATTTATATAATTGATTGTTCAGTAAAACTGATGAATCGATGAAATATTGTTCAACTTGCAATGGACGGCACTTAAAAGATCGTGGGTGGACTGCTTTTCTACCTCCGCGCTTAGGGGGCGTCCATAAATGAATGGAGTGGTGTTATCTTAATCCCAACTCCACACTGCGTAAGGAAAGGCGGAAAGAAAATACTCGTTAAAAATATCTAGTTAGAAAGAAATAAACATAAACACAAGACCTTACAAAACAGCACTACTTACAGACTGCTGGCCCATGTTGAAAAAAATATGGGTCGTCTGAACTCTGAACCACCAGGTGACGTATCTAGAACGATATAAGAGCATAAAATAATTTTAAACAAAAAAAAACCGACTTCAAATTTGGGCTATACTGAAAGCATTTGTCTAATAATGAGGGTGACCTTCTATCACCAGCAGGCCTCACTAATTACTGAAATTATAATTTCCAGTCTGCAGGCGCATTCAGAGTTGAAAGAATTATCCTTTAACTCCTAAGCATTAAAGAGTTGACCTTCCCTCATCAGCTCAGTCATTTTTTTTTACTGCCAGAAGTAAATACTGGTGTAGCTTTGAAAAATGTACTAAAAACATTACCTGTGCCAATAAAATTTGAGGGTTGCCCTCGATTTCCCTCATATTCCATCATCAGATCAAGATATGCTGGCAGTGGGACCACCTGGAAACTATACCCTTTCAAACAAAAAAAGAATTTTTCAAATCGGTCCAGGCGTCTTCGAGTAATCTCTAGTAATCAGCGAACGAAAAAAAAAATATATATATCCCGACGAATTGAGAACCTCCTCCTTTTTTTGAAGTCGGTTAATAATAAGATTCAGCACTATGACGGCACTTGTAAGCTGTCCAACAGAGTACAGGTGAGATTCAAAAGTACAACCCTCGATTATTTCCCCTAGTAATAAATTAATATCTCATCTTCGGGCAGTGTGAGTGCGTGCGCCGTTGCCATCGGTCGCACCAGTGAATAAAAAAGTTTGTGTCATCAAGTTTTGAATTTCGAACGTGAGTAGTTTACGATGCAAAAAGCGTGTTCCAAATTCTATTCCAAATTTGAAATTCATGAGCAATGTTTTTCCGCAGAATTGGTTCTACGTTCAAATTAGTTAAAATGAAGTATTTTAATGAAAATACACTACTTACTTCAATGAACTTTATTAAAAATCAGTCATTGTAGAATAAATACATACATACATACATACCGACACGCCTCTTTCCCACAGGGGTAGGCAGAGACCACTTTGTTCCACTCGCTACGATCCTGACATACCTCTTTTGCTTCATCCACATTCATGTAGAATAAAGTAATAACAAAAGGTGGTTATATCGTCGTTAGGACTTTTAGTATTTTTTAAATAAGTTAACATTGTCGCGTTTTGGTCAAAAGTTTTTTATTTGAACGATTTTATAATATAATCAAAATTACAATATAAATAAACGTCACGATATTTAAAACCATAAAACCCTACGCGTGACTAAACAAATTTCTAAGCAATTTGCCGCATTTGAATAGTTCTCGAGTTATCGAAGTAAATTAATTACATTTGGCCCGTAACATAGATACGCGTACTTTTTTTTTTTGCGGGATTTATAAAAAAAATATCATAGTATAGTAAAAGACCCGTAAAAGTGTCATTATCATAACTTTTGCCTAATTGCAGATATAAATTAAATGTTGTCGGGTTCAGAATAACGGCCCATTTCATTTGCGAGTATCGTAAGAAGCGCCTAAAGAGATTGGTTAAGGCATATTATTAAGGCGTATCGATATAGGTATTGTAGTGATTAACCTATGCGACCCGATTTGTGCAGTTTTATCGATCAAGTGTAAAAAGAATGATTGCAATGACTTCACACAGCACAGATTATTCGCTACGATAAGTACGATATATCGATCCGCGTGTAGCCCGCGTTTCTTAACTTTTAGTCAAAATCTAATACGCCCTTAATTTATTTGTGTAAGGTTGAGTAGGTATAAAGTTTGACATTACTATTAACTCGGCGTGCTACTGACAACTGCTGCATCTGTCAAAGCGTGGTAAAGGTAATTATGTTGTGTATAATTTATAATCACACCCTATATGCGAATTTATTTGCGTCATAATGACGTCACCGGCACCAAAGTTTCGCTCCCTGGTCATATAGTATCTGTGTCTTTCAAATAAGTACACACTAGACTATTATGTACACATATCCTACAGAATCTGATAAAAAGTGTTAAGAATAATGACAGCGGTTTAAACGCCCGAATACATATTTACCCAAATAGATTTTATTATACCTGAAACTAATCGATGTTTACGAAATCTTGTGAATGTAAACAAATAACGAATGAATAATTACATCAATTCAATGAAGATAAGTACTTTAAAACTAAACTTGGTGGTCTTTTTATTAAAGTTTTGAAACGAAGTCGGAATCGGAGGAGTCATTAATCTGTACGTCTAGTGTGTTCATTTCGATGGTGCAGTCGTTAACGAATTCGTTTGCGAGTTGTCGCGGAATGTATGGAGACTTGTCGACCGTGGCAGTTGTGCGAAAAAAAATCATAATATAGTGTCAGGTTGCAAATTCGCCGCCTAAACTACCTTATATTAAATATGTGTGAGAATCACGAAAGTTTAAAACAGTATATAATGTATCTTTGGCTTTAATTTGTGTCCAGAAATACAACTAACATAACCTGTATGTTATTCTTTCCAGGAGTCACCATGAAGCTGGTGCTCTCCTTGCTCCTGGCGCTGGCGTCGTCCAGCGCCTACCGGATCCTGTGCGTGTTCCCCGTGCCCTCGCGGAGCCACGACCACCTGGGGCAGGGCATCGTGAAGTCCTTGCTTCAGGCCGGCCACGAGGTAACATGGGTTCCATGGGTTTATGTTCAGTCAGCACAGAGGAAAGTGACCCCCCGCCAATGCAATTTTTCATTACTATACTATAGACCGATAGGTACTTAAAAGATGGTAAACAATCTTGACGTGTCTTTTTATTTGAACATACACTTTATAAATCAAAATCTTTACATTTTACAATTTAGGTATGAAAAAATCATTTACTTTCATAATTGAATTGTATAGTGTTACGATTTTCATTTTTAGACTGTGTATTTCAATAAAAAGACGTGTCAAGATTGTTTACCATCTTTTAAGTACCTATCGGTCTAAAGTATAGGGGGTTACTTTTCTCTGCAGCTGACCGTACAGTCCCTGGCATCTAAATTGGCAAGGTTTTGAGTAGTGGGGGTAAGTTCGCCCATCGCTTTGCCACAGTAAAAAAGTTAAAAAAAACTTTTAAGTAAAACGGTTTTATTTTATACTTTAGACCTTTAGGTACTTAAAAGATGGTAAACAATCTTGACATGTCTTTTTATTGAAAAACACAGTCTAAAAATTAAAATCGTTACACTATACAATTCAATTATGAAAGTAAATAATTTTTTCATACCTAAATTGTAAAATGTAAAGATTTTGATTTATAAAGTGTATGTTTAAATAAAAAGACACGTCAAGATTGTTTACCATCTTTTAAGTACCTAAAGGTCTCTAGTATAGTCTAATCAAAAGTCTTTTTTTTTAACTTTTTTTTTCGAGCTTTTAGTTTTTTTTAATTTGATATAGTGCACTGTATTCTCCTTGCAAAGACCATTCAATTGATACCCATATTGATGGGGTAGATAAGAATTAGGTCATCCGCCATTTTGTAGCGGCGGCCATTTTGAATTTACAATGACAATGAATGTACATTATTGTATTGTCACCACAACTAAAAGCGCATGGGTCCTTCTCAAAAAAGTGGCAACGCAACCTGTCAGTAGGTTTCTCTTAGAATTTTTTTTGGTCATGCACTAATCTTGTAATTAAAAAGTGTATTTAAATTAAAAGACATCTTTTACATAGTGGCCAAATGTTTTAACATAAAAATAATGTAAATTAATAGGTTAAAAAATAATTAACACTACGTTTTGTCGTTCACTTGTCGTGTCCCAACGCGAGGAACTTATGTTTGGAGCTAAAAAACTCGTATATATTTCCAACTTATTTTATTTGTGTTCTATATTTCACTGACCTGTATGATCAAGATTTAATATTATTGTTTCGAATAAAAGAATTGTACCTACATAGCTAATTATTTGCAATTAAAGTTTGTCCACGGTAGTTTTTGTCGCTCACCTGTCACGACATAAACGCTATTCCTGTGCGAATTCTATTACGCCTAATCCATCTCACCCAGCATGAGACGAAAGCTGCAACTGTCTGCTAACGCTGGTGGAAGTAGCAAGTCAGCGATGTGTCGGTGAAAAAAAAAAAAAACAATACATTCACGCGATCTGGAGTTTGTAACGGGTAAGTTGTCTTTATTCTGTCTTTCATATTTTGTTTTCTGTATGAGCTAATTATCTGATAATAGCCTAAAATATGTAAAAGGCGGTTTACTTTCATGTGTGTAAATGCGAAATTTATCAAACAAACTTTTCGCTTAAGATTAATACTGTAACTGTCATTTTGTCCATAACGTGTACGTCGTTCACCTGTCTAAAATGGAGAAATACTAGCAAAAAAGAGAGAAAAGGAGAAACGGAGGTTAAGAAAATTAAAGATAACCTGGAATTGTATGCTGCATATAGGAAAAAAGTAAAGTATAAAAAGATTTTTGTAATATAAATACTATGAACCAACCCAACCCATCCTAAGAACAAAATTTTTTTGTTACATTGCTACGGGTGTTTTTTTTCATAAGTTACGTAAAACGCATCAAATAAAGCACATAATGTCAGTTTAAAATTGTTTTGATTTGCTCATCAATCATCTGCTTCCTCTTGTCGTTCACCTGTTATGAAATATGCTTAGGTTTACGTATGATTGTCGTTAACCTGCGACCATTGTCGATAACCTGACTATGAATTGTCGTTCACCTGTACATCAAAAACTTTGAGGACCTATATCTTCTAAACTAAAGGAAATATTTTGTTCCCTCTAAGTTATTTCGGTTATTTGATTATATTTTTAGCTATTGTCTAAAAAAAATTTGAAGAAAAACACACTTTTAAAAAAAATGCAAAATTAATTCATCGTTGCCACTTTTTTGAGAAAGACTCGCATACCGAATTTCAGATCAATCAGTTGACGGAAAGAGGGTGAAATTTCAATTTCTAAATTTGAACCAACAAAGACCATAAAGACCAAAGACCAAAGACCAAAGAATAAAGACTAAAACAAACAGGGTAAGCTAAGTAAAACCGTTTAATAAGCTAAGTAAAACCGTTTAAAAATACGGTGCAATATCGCGCTGATGGGCGACTTCCTTAGTCCACAGTCAGTTTCTATGACATCAAGGAAATGGAGAGGTGTTTTCTACACGACATCAGACGGTCAATTAAATAATTAGGTAGTTGACGAAAAAAAACTATTATATTAAATTAAAATTAAATAAATAATCATGGAGGATTTCATACAAAAACGTGTTTTGTTGCATTTTTTTTGCTGGATAACGAATAATGACTCCGGAAGTTTGATGATACTTTTGTCGATGTTTAATTATTTGATAAACCAAACAACACGTGCCTCATATGTTTCCATAATCTAACTAACAGACTATTAGAATGATATATTATCCCAGTTAACATCCCCATTAACATTCCAGGCATAGAGGATAGAACCTATAGAGAAACAATGTTCGCGACCCCGGTCCGCAAATAGTTTGTTGATTTCAACATACTAAACGTCACCGTCACTGTCACAGAAACTGTACAGAGCCAATAACCGTAGAGAAAAAGGCACTAGCGTTACGCGCGATCTTGGACCGGCCAATAAGAGCACAGCGATCACTTCAATTGTTTTGCGGAATAATTTCCGAACAACCAAGATGACATTAGTACTCTATAGGTTCTATCCTCAATGATTCCAGGTGACGTGGGTGACTCCATACCCCGACAAAAAGCCGCAGAAAGGACTAACGGTGATTGGCGTGCCCGATATACAAGATACAACACGTACGTTTCCTGTTTTTATGTGAGCCTCATTGACGTACAATAAACAACTAGACTCCCAATCACGCTCAAAAAATGTCGGAAGCAAAAGTCTGCACACGTGTCAACTGTGCAGAGTTTTGGTTCAGTTGTCTTTCGACGGGCGTGACGTTATGTCACCACTTCTAACGGTCGTGTACAATTGTCATT
Source organism: Adoxophyes honmai (assembly GCA_005406045.1). Taxonomy (NCBI): domain Eukaryota; kingdom Metazoa; phylum Arthropoda; class Insecta; order Lepidoptera; family Tortricidae; genus Adoxophyes; species Adoxophyes honmai. The sequence goes on along the minus strand of BHDV01024876.1, from coordinate 222,039 downwards.
AAACATTACTGCTACATAATAAGGTGTTAATTTGAATGAATGCTGTTCATGTTATTTGTATGTGTTGATGTACAGTCAAAGAAATTGATACCTGGGTAAATATTCGGGCGTTTGAACCGCTATCATTATTCTCAACACTATTTTATCAGATTCTTTTAGAAATGTGTACATAATAGTCTACTGTGTATCTATCTATAAGGCACAGACACTATATAACACACTTATTGTACCAATTTCTTAAGAAATCTGATAAAAAAAGTGTTGAGAATAATGACAGCGGTTCAAACGCCCAAATATTTACCCACCTGTTCCACTTTGAACCTTTTCATAATGAGTTTCATATTGCTTTGATTAGTATCTAGATAGCATGGTATGTCACAGTCACAGTGTCATTTTTTGTGAAAGGGTTCAAAGTGGCACAGTTATCAAATTCTTTGACTGTACACACAAACAACGCCGCTCGGATCGGACGTTTTTTTGAGGAATTTTGTTAAACGATTGGGAGTCTAGTTGTTTATTGTACGTCAATGGTGACGAGCCTCGAATATTGCGTATATTGTCGTCCCTTTAAGGATAAATCCTCATTTGTACTTTACAATATTGCTTACATTTTTGAGGTTCACCCAAAGGGTGAAAACTGGAGCCTATTACTGAGACTTCGCCGTCCGTCCGTCCGTCCGTCTCCAGGCTGTTTCTCACGAACCAAGCTAGACTGTAGAAATTTTCACAGATTACAAACATACATACATATTCTCATGCCTGTAATCCCAAGACGGGTAGGCTGAGCACATTAATTCAAAAATCCAGTGTCACGTTTAGCAATTTCAGGGCAACCAGATGGTTAAACGTGATATTGCAGTGACAGGTTGCTAGCCCATCGCCCACAATACACTAACCCTTTCCCAGAGTCGACTCCTACGACACCTACGGAAAGAAAGGGGGTGGTGCTATTCTAACCCGGCACCACTCGGATCACAGATACTAAAATTAAAATTAAATAATTATTTACGGGGTGCTCCCATACCACAAGCGTGTTTTTTTTTGGTATTTTTGGGTCAATATGTATAAGTAACGGTACCTGATAGACACATGACATATTCACAGAGTATTTAGTTGTAGGTAAATAATTAAATTAAATTAAAATAAGAACTGAAGGGGCTCCCATAAAAACGTGTTTTTTTTTTGCTTTTTTTTGGCACGTAGTCCAACTCGGATTTTTGCGGTTTTTTTGTATGTCGTGTTTCTTTGTACAACAAAGAGTTTACTTAAAGTACTAAACTAAATAGTTTTATCTTTCTACACAGAAACAGACCCGCTAAAGGACCCTCATTGGGACATTTCTGCGCTGCTCGAGTTCGCCCGAAACATCTCCCTGCTCGCCGCCACCAACCCCGCCGTGCAAAATGTCTTGCTCACGCAGAAGTTTGACGCAGTCATTACGGAGAAGTTCTTTTCAGATCTTCCATCTGGGTGCGTATAGAGAATTTACAAAAGGCCGGCTGCGGAGCACAGAGTTGAGCGTTAACCCGCTGCTATTTATCTCTGTCGAACGGGTGCAAGTGCCCTCACGCTCGCATTTGAGCAAATGCGTCGCACCGTGCGAGCGTGATGGCGATATTACTATTCTGTGTGTATCTTTGAATTTAAATAGTTAAACAGTAAGGAACACCATATTTCTAGTCACAACTCCGGTTTCACTTTGTGTACCTTAAGCTCAAAGATCGAAAACGGCCAGTGAGCGGAAAAAAAGCTCACAGCGCGTTGTGGTCACAGTAAAAAAAACACATTCGAAATTCGAAATTGGCTGTAATGAAAGCGCGCACCACAACATTATGAGCTATTTTTCCGCTCACTGAGCGTTTCTGATCTTTGAGTGTAACATTATACACGCGCTACGTTTTTATTTATCCAGTACCTCATCTTAATGAAATGACATTAGCGACATCTATATTCCCTTCCCGCAGTTTCGCCGCGGTCCAGCAAGCGCCGTGGCTCGTCCTCTGCGGGTCAGTGGGCCACGATTCAGTGGAAGCCCCGCTCATACCGAACCTGCTGAGCGACTTCCCCATACCCATGAACCTGTGGCAGAGACTCGCTAACTCCTTCGTCGTGGCAATGATGGATATAGGAGAACTGTAAGTGTATTTTTGAGATAAGCGCCATCTAGTTTGAGGACTGCGTAACTTTAGCAGCGCCATCTGTTGGTTAATGTTGTGGATGAAGTAAAATCGAAATAATGCTGAGGTTACTAAAACAACGATTTGTCATACACACGTTCGACAAAACTGCGCAAATCGGTCTGCACAGATAAATCGGTACGATATATCGTTACGTGTGTAGCCGGTATTAGTTGTGTTTTTATACCGCAGGAGGGAAGTTAGATAAATATACAGGGTGGCCGGAAATTGACCGTAAATATTTAAACCACTGGTCGGGTACACACGTCTGAAAACCCCTGTACAGTATCTCCTAAAAATTTTCACTATCGAGTACAGTACCCTAACAAAATATTTACAACGATAACGATATAACATCGATAGTAGCGCCATCTAGAAATGTAACTCATACACTATTTATTTCAAAGGCGGGAGATAGCTCCCAACGAAGTGTACTACAAAGATATCTTCGGCCCGATAGCTGAGAAGAGGGGCGTCGTCCTTCCCCCTTACTCCGAGGCGATCTACAATATCTCCGTCCTCTTCGTCAACTCGCACCCGTCTCTGGCGCCTGCGCAGAGCGTGCCCCCGAACGTGGTAGACATCGCGGGGTACCATATCCAAGCTCATCACGAGCCTTTGCCTAAGGTATGAGTTTTGGCTTATCTATGTGGTAAAAATTGCGACGGTGTAAAAAGCACCTATCACCGCATTATCACGTTTAACCATCTGGTTTCCCTGAATTTGCTTAGCACTGGATTTTTGAATTAATGCGCTCTGCCTACCCCTCATGGGAATACAGGCGTGAGAATATGTATGTATGTATGTATGTATGTAAAAATCATGTCAAATAATTGATGTTTGACACAACACAGAACTTTGTATCAATTAACGTATTGAAAGGTTTAGTTTGTAGAGGAATGCAATATTGCAATGAAGTTTAGACAGAACAAAACATAAACTATGTTTCGCTCTGTTACCACTTTTAGCAAATCTCTTAAGTAAGTTGCTAGCTTGTCATATTAACATACTGTAACCTATTTTTAACCTCTAAAAAAAGGAGAAGTGTGATCCTAAAGCCGATTCCACACACCAAAGACGGTTTATCATTGATAGTGTTTAGAAGAAATGTTACTAACCAGCATCATATATCCACAGGATCTCCAAAAGCTAATGGACAAGTCGACCCATGGAGTGGTCTACTTCAGCATGGGTTCCTTGGTGAAGGCCACAAGCCTCTCCGCGCAGACCAAGAAGGATATCCTCAAGGTCCTGGGAGAGTTGCCTCATACGGTGCTGTGGAAGTTTGAGGAACCACTCGAGGGTCTGCCGAAGAATGTTCACATCAGGCCTTGGATGCCGCAACCTGCGATTTTAGGTAAGTTGGTTCGGCGTCTGAATTCAGAAGCTCTCCGTCACACGTTGGTGCTAAGATCACGATTCTGTTTCTGCCTCTGACTCTGTCTCCGATTCTAAACCTGTCTCTGATTCTGAATCTTTTTCCGACTCTAAACCTGTCTCTGATTCTGAATCTTTCTCCGACTCAAAACCTGTCTCTGATTCTGAATCTTTTTCCGACTCTAAACCTGTCTATTCTGAATCTTTTTCCGACTCTAAACCTGTCTCTGATTCTGAATCTTTTTCCGACTCTAAACCTGTCTCTGATTCTGAATCTTTCTCCGACACTAAACCTGTCTCTGGCTCTGAATATTCATCCGACTCTAAATTTATAATAAACATACATACATAACCGTCACGCCTTATTCCCTGCGGGGTAGGCAGAGACAACAGAGCGCCATTCGCATCTATTCTGACATACTTCTCTCGCTTCACTCACATTCATCACTCTTGTCATACACGCTCGACGGTTTCGGGTACTCCTTATTTGGGCTTTGTTTAGTACATCGCCGATCTGGTCGATATACCTTTTTCGAGGGCGCCCTCGACCGCCTTGCCCTAACACACTTCCCTTGTAGATTTGCTTACATATCCTTGATTCATCCATTCTCTCCACGTGCCCAAACCAACGCAGCATACCTTTCTCTATCCTTGTAATAATACTCTCTTTCAGACCACACTTCTCTCTAATCACGCTATTACGCACCCTATCAGTAAGTTTTATACCACTCATGCTACGCAAAGAACGCATCTCAACCGCATTCACTCTACTTTCATGTCTCTTCTGCCACACCCAACTCTCGCTGCCATACATCAAAGTAGGTACTAGCACACCGTTGTGAATAGCCAAACGAGCATTCTCAGAAATGTCCTGACGGCTCACAACGGAGTGAAGTGCTGCATTCATTTGATTTCCCGCTTTTACTCTACTTTCGATATCCTCATCGTACTTACCGTCACTCGTGAACATACATCCCAAATACCTAAAATCTCTCACTTGTTCTATCCTTTCACTCCCAATTGTTATAACACATTCAGTCATTTCGTCGTTCTTCTCTATCACCATAACTTTCGTTTTACCTACGTTCATTCTCATTCCCTTCTTTTCAAAAGATTCGTACATTAGAGTCACCATGTCCTGTAACTCACACGCCGACGATGCAAGGAGCACCTGATCATCAGCGTACAAGAGACATTTGATGAGAGACTCCCCTATCTTCAATCCACAGTCTCGCTCTTTCAAATCGAGTAAACAGTCATCCATGAAAAGATGGAATAGCCACGGCGAAGCTACACAACCCTGTCTGACACCCCGAGAAATGTCAAACCAGTCTGAATAGGCACCGTTCAATCTGACACAAGCTCTGGAATCCTTATATAAGGATTTCAGAGCCTGTATCAAGTCGCTACCCACTCCTCTCCTGGACAACGTTGACCACAGTTCATCCCTCTTTACTCTGTCATAGGCTTTCTCAAGATCCACAAAAGCGCAGTACACTTTTTGGCCTTTCGCTAGGAACTTCTCGGCTACACACCGTAATGAGAAAACCTGATCCGTACATCCCATTCCCTTTCTAAAACCGGCTTGCACATCCCAAATACAGCTCTCAGTAGCATTTATCACTCTTTCAATCAAAATTCTCGCATACAACTTGCCTACTATGCTTAAAAGACTGATACCGCGATAATTTTTGCATTCCTGCTGTGAGCCCTTCCCTTTAAAAAGTGGCACAATAACTGCTTTGGTTCAGTCGTCTGGAACCTTGCCCTGTTGCCAACAAAACAAAGGTTAAAGAGGCAATACAGCCAGTCTGCCATCAAACTACCGCCAGCTTTTAGCATTTCCGCAGTTACACCATCATACCCATCAGCTTTACCTACTTTCAGATCCTTCATCGCTTTCATTATCTCTTCCATACAAATTCTATCGTTACTCACTGTTTCTCTCGATTCTGACACATCTTCAAATGCTTGTACCTCACTTTCAAATAAACTTTCAAAGTACTTTCTCCAACATTCTAAGACTTCACGTTCATCAGTCACACTTTCACCATTCTCACGCCTAATGATTTTGAATGAAGTAGTAGACGACTTGCATCGCGCATCCTTAACCAGTTTCCAGAATAACTTTATATTACTCCGAAAACCAGCGCAAAATTTTTGGTCTAGTCTACTCTTCATCTCCTCTTTCTAAATTTATCTCTGATTCTAAATCTGTCTCTGACTCTGAACCTGTCTCCGATTCCTCATCGATCTGCCTCAGATCCTGAATCTGAATCTGACGCTGAATCTGTCTCTTCCTCTGCCTCTCCGTTTGTCCCTCTGCCAACTCTAATCCTAATTCTAATTTTAAATTCACCTCTCTCCCCCAGCGCATCCAAACACGAAGCTCTTCATCACCCACGGCGGCCTCCTCAGCACCCTAGAAGCTATCCAAGCTGGCGTCCCTCTCTTAGCTGTGCCTGTCTTCGGAGACCAGCCCAGTAACGCCAGACGCGCCGAGCGGGCTGGCTACGCCGTCAACGTGCCGTTCGCTCCTGACATGGGCGAGCGGTTCAGGGCTGGGCTGAAGAAGGTTCTAGACGACGATAGGTTCGTTATGGTCCTTTAGAGAAACTATTAAGAGGATAGGAGTCGCACCACTTCTCCATACAAACGTAGTCCCCTGTTTTCTCCGTGAATAATGGCATTAGAGCAAAAATTTTTTTTACATTATATTTGTATCTGTTTTGGCTATGCCCCTACGATTTGCTATTATCGATATTCTAAACATATCTCCTTAGTTGCCTGTTAAGACATCCACTGATGAAATGTAGAGGTGTCACTCTATATCAACCTCACAGGACACAGGTTTATTAAAAAAAAGTAAAAACAAACTAGTGCAGTATAAAGGCGGACCCTTTAAGGGAGGTATTACAGCCGAACTCTAACCTTCTTCTTTATATTTGTTTTTGTGCAATAAAGAGTTATTATTTATACTTACTTCGATCTGTTCTCTGTTACAGCTACTACAAGAAGGCTAAGTTCCTGTCGCGGATCTTCAATAACCGGCCAGCGCCACCTAGCAAGCTGATCGCGCACTACGTGGAGGTCGCCATAGAGACGCAGGGTGCGTTTATACCACAGATTAGATAAATTTATTACTTTTGAAAAACTTGCGCGCAACTTTATTCGTGCCTTGTGCTAATCCGACAGGATCGGCAGTCGCAAACGCTTTTAGCGCCATCTCGTGTTCACTAGAAGTAACTTAGTCGCAAACAAAATTTGTCAGTGTGCATATTTTCAGGTGCTTACCATCTTCGTTCAACAACTCGCTTCTACCAGTGGTACGAGCGCTACATGCTTGATCAATTGGCTGTGGTCATCATAGTTCTGTTCGTCGTCTACAAGTTGCTCAAACTCGCTCTACAGAGGGCGTGGCGAGCAATCACGGGACAGAAAACGCAGAAGTCTAAGCAGAAGAAAAATTGAGGGCGCCACTGTCGCCATTTCTAACAGACTAGTACTTTTGGACTTCTTTATACGAACATGGCGTCTAAGTGATGACTAAATGTGTGAAAGTGGTGAATTAAGAAGTGACGCAGTTTTTGTGAGATTCTCTGCCTGATTCACATCACAAAGGAGACGTGTGTTTTTTATGATAAAATAGTCGGCTATTGATAGTACAAAACAGTCTTAGTGTAACTACTTTTGTATCAATTTATAAAAATTATACATATCGAGAAATACCATTATTAGTATGCAGCATTGTTCAACTATCACTAAGACATAAGATTCATAAGAATAAGCAATGATGTAACAATTTGTTAAATAAATATTTATTCACGTTACTCTCGTCTTTTTTTAATCTTCCTTTTCGTATTTAGCATCGCCATCTGATTTAGGAATCACAACTTTAAATAATTACAAAAACAATTATTGTATTAAAACATTGAGGATAGAACCTATAGAGTACTAATGTCATCTTGGTTGTTCGGAAATTATTCCGCAAAACAATTGAAGTGATCGCTGTGCTCTTATTGGCCGGTCCAAGATCGCGCGTAACGCTAGTGCCTTTTTCTCTACGGTTATTGGCTCTGTACAGTTTCTGTGACAGTGACGGTGACGTTTAGTATGTTGAAATCAACAAACTATTTGCGGACCGGGGTTGCGAACATTGTTTCTCTATAGGTTCTATCCTCTATGTATTAAAATGACACCATAGATAAGCGCCATCTCTCGACACTTCCTATAACTAGGCAAGTTTCTAAGCATTTCGGAGGGTAGCTTTCAGATAGCGCATTCAAGATCTACCTCTTAAAGAAAATCGTATACATACGTATACTTTTTCGTCATTTAATTTACTACACTGAAAAAAATAGAGTTAGTACACATCTTAAATCGAATTACGCTCCACTTGTTTCCTGCTAATCAGTAGAAGTTCAAATGTCGAACTAATCTCGATTTAAGACGTGAATTAACCGTATTTTTCATTATAAGAAAGTCTCACGTTAGTATAATGTTTGTTTTTTGATTTACTTACCTATTTTTTAGTCACTTCGGTAACAAAACGAAGAACTACTAGAGCCATCTAGTTAAGAATTTGGAAATTGCTTTAAAACCGCCATCTATGTTTAAGTAGATAAACTATTTAGTTTTTCTACTCAACGATAGAGAGCGTTAATAGTTTGTATAGTTTCATTCATGTGGGAATCTTAACCTCAAAAGTTGAACTTCTGAATATGCTGATCTAGAAAATGCGTGTTGTTAATTCTATTTATGCTCAATTGTATTTATCGAAAGCGTTAATTGACTTATGGCCGTTTCCATCAACGGTTTGTTTCACTAGGCATAGAAAAATGCTCAATAAATAATAATAAATAAATAGATACACTCAAGTCTTCGTATCGAGATTAGCTCGACATGTTTCGGCTCAATTCGTGACCACTTAATGTAATTAAAACGATCTTGGATTCGATAATGATTTCGTTTGCGAATTATTGCAAAATTGTATGGAAACTGAGACAGCGCCGCCAGCGGAACGTTTGCACAACTGCAGCGGTCGACAGGACTCCATACATTCTTCGCGTTAATTCGTAAAAAAAAAACGTTATCAAATCCATGACCGTTATGATTACACTAGACGCTCTACAGAGGGGTTGACACGCCACCGTTCATTTAACAACAATAATAGAAACATCGAAATCGAATTGGCCCCAAATACGTCGAGGTAATTTCGATAGAAGGACGTGAGTGTATTACGAGTGTTACGTCACACATAAACAACTATTTTTTTTAATTAGGAGATTAGGTTTTGTATTTAATTAGGAGATCATCATCATCATCATCCAGCCTATATACGTCCCACTGCAGGGCACAGGCCTCCTCTCAGTATGAGAGGGCTTGGGCTATAGTTCCCACGCGGGCCCAGTGCGGATTGGGAACTTCACACACAACATTGAATTGCTTCGTCGCTGTGTGCAGGTTTCCTAACGATGTTTTTCCTTCACCGAATAGCTAGTGGTAAATATCAAATTCGATACCGTACATAAATTCCGAAAAATTCAGAGATGCGAGCCCGGGGTTTGAACCCACTACCCTCTGCTTCAGAGGCCACAGGTCGAACCGCTGGGCTACCAGGTCGAGCCGCTGGGCTATCAGGTCGAACCGCTGGGCTACCAGGTCGAACCGCTGGGCTACCAGGTTGAACCGCTGGGCTACCACGGCTTTTAATTAGGAGATAGTTTGAATATACAGATCGACCGTTTTACACACTTGTCTTTAATAGCCCATGTGGTTAGAATAACAGAATAACACCTCTCCATTTCTTCCGTGACCGTCGTAAGAGTCGACTTCAGACGACTAAGGAAATTTAGGTACACTTTAGGCCACAGGCTAGCAACCTGTCACTATTAGGTTCACCAGTTTTTTTATTTATTACATACATACATACATACTCTCACGCCTGTAATCCCAAGAGGGGTAGGCAGAGCACATGAATTCAAAAATCCAGTGCCACGTTTAGCAATGTCAGGGTAACCAGATGGTTAAAAGTGATGTTGCAGTGACAGGTCGCTAGCCCATCGCCCACAATACACTAACCCTTTCCCAGAGTCGACTCTTACGACACCCACGGGAAGAAAGGGGGAGGTGCTATTCTAACCCGGCACCACACGGAGTTTATTATTAAATCTAATATTATGCTGAAAGTGGCCACGGAATGTGAAATGGCTTGTCTATGTAACGTTTAATGTACTCTGCCTACGCCATATAGAAATACAGGCGTGATTGTTTGAATGGTAATAAGCCTAAAAGGGCGTACCCAGGTTCTGGGCCAGGGGGGGGCAAATCCGATTTTTATAAGCTACTTATTAGTAAAGAATAAAATAAAAACGGC
>BHDV01024876.1:193904-206321 GCA_005406045.1 Adoxophyes honmai | reverse complement strand
TATGCTCTATAATTTATGCATAAATACATTTTGCGTAACATGCATCGTTATCGAGATATCGACCGAAAACCATATTAAGATATGAGCTTTGTTTTTTTGAAAAAGATGAAAATGGTTTTTGGCCGATATCTCCATAACGATGCATGTTACGCAAAATGTATTAATGCATAAATTATAGAGCCTAATTAAAAAAAGCCACAAAAAACTCCTTGACAGAATTATCGTATCTCGTCGGATAGCCGAGTTATTGTCAAAAAACCAATCTTAATCCTTTTTTTCAAGATGGCGGAAAACCCACATAGGAAATCTTGGTCGACAATTTCAAGTTAAGCTTTTATGGGCATTCTCTACGTCATATCAAAAATTCAGCTTTCTCGGTTCATTTGCATTTCTTTGCCGTTAATTCCTACGTAATGACCGGGTTAGTACACCTATGATTGACACGACTGTCACGTCAAATATAAAATAGTTTTCAATATAAAGTACCAAATTGTCTTCGTATTTTTGTGTCGTTCATTGCAAACTGTACACAACTAAGTATGTACATATGTTACCGGAAATGTATGGAATCAAGGAATTGTATACAAATCCTAGGAAATGTGTACAATTCCGATACTATTTAGGAAATGTAGAAAAAATTGTTTGAAAAACTATTTAATGCATAGATATCCTAGGAAATGTATAAATTTCCTCGGTTTTGTATACAATTCCAATATCGTATTAGGAGATGTATAAAACTTTTTTTTAGGTTGGGAAATCCATTTACGCACTATCTCTGAGTCGTTTCCGCATCGCGGCGACAACCCAGGGGGTGTGTGGGACTCAGAGTAGGGAGGAATACCCACTAAAACCCAACCGCCCTCGTTGCCGTTAATGCGGGTATCCCAGGCAGATCCGGGTGTCCCAGGGAAATGTGGGTGTCCCAGAGATGCAAAAATGTATAAATCTAACCTAACCTAACCTAACCTAAATAAAATCGCTGTTACGATGCGTGATTAGGCAGCCATTTTTGAACATTTCCGATTGCGATTTAGGAAATGTATAGATTTCCTAGGAAATGTGTAATTTGTCATTTATTTCACACATTTCCGTGCGATTTTAGGAACTACATACATTTCCTAGGAATTGTATACAATGACGGATTACATACATTTCCGTTAACACATACAAATACAACAGGTTTTCTGTGAATTTGTGCATTTGCACCTGTCAACTTAAGTATCCGAGATTGAAAATAAATATATACATTTTGTAGTGTGATAGTGATGATTATATGTATGTGTCAAAAACGTTCCCCGTGTGGTGCCGGGTTAGAATAGCACCTCCCCCTTTCCTCCCGTGGGTGTCGTAGAGTCGACTCTGGGAAAGGGTTAGTGTATTGTGGGCGATGGGCTAGCAACCTGTCACTGCAATTTCACGTTTAACTATCTGGTTACCCTGAATTTGCTAAACGTGGCACTGGATTTTTGAATTCATGTGCTCTGCCTACCCCTCATGGGAATACAGGCGTGAGAATATGTATGTATGTCAAAAACGTACAACACTTGTGTCATTTTGATGCTTTTAGACTTATAATTCCTGTGTGGAAAAGACAAGTTCCTAAGTCCATTTAACTTCCTCTATCGAATCGAGCCTCTTTCGTCACCACATTCCTTACAAACAAGCTTGTTTCGTAGTTAAGTTACACAAAATTGCATACGATTAATTCTATCTGAGATGTAATGATACCTTGTGTTTGTATGGCTGTAATGTTTTCACGCAAGCTGTTAAACACGCGCGTCACATAAGCAGATACGGTAAGATATCTGTTACGGAACAGATATCTATCAATATCGCTCCCTATACAATTCAATGAGCTAACACACACAGCGCAGATTTACCGTCAAGTATCTGTTGCCACCGACATATGGAAAAATGGCGTTTATACGCAGATACAATATTATCGTATATGCGTAGTCTGTAACGGGACAGTTTTTTACTCGACATTTTGGTCTTATTATTCCAACTGTGGTTAGACATACATATTCTCACGCCTGTATTCCCAAAGGGGGTAGGCAGAGCACATGAATTCAAAAATCCAGTGCCACGTTTAGCAATTTCAGCAGGGTAACCAGATGGTTAAACGTGATATTGCAGTGACAGGTTGCTAGCCCATCGCCTACAATACACTAACCCCTTACTAACTGTGGTTAGAGTTGCCAGATAAAAAGATCAAAGAATAGTATGAGAATTTTCTCTAAAATTAAACCGTATTATTTATAGTTTTATAAAATTGCGGAACTAGCTCACACCTTGCAACTTGCATATTGCACAGATTTGAATTGTTCAATATTTGCCAATTTTTCACGTTTAATTTAGAATTCTTTAGAATGTAGCCTGTTTTTCCGGCGTCGAAAAATGATGAAATCTTAGGACACATCCTAAGGTATGGTAGCCAGTAAACCAATCACTAAGCAGCTAAGCACCAATCACTGAACAATTAGTAACCAATCACTGAGCAATCAATCACAAATCACTGGTTAATCAATCACTAATCACTGAACAGTCAATCACCAATCACTGATCAATCAATAACCAATCACTGATGAATCAATCACCAATCACCGCCCGCACCAGTGATCAATCGCTCCGCGCATGCGGATGCGGCCCGGTAAAGCATTTGCCTTCATCTCAATAAGGCAGTACGAGTTGCCTTTCACTGGTCCTATAAGGAACTAGCGCGAGAATACGACTGTTCCTATTGATTGGCTAGATGACTAAAGATCGGCCAATGTCTATTTTTAGGGTTCCGCATCCAAAGGGTAAAAACGGGACCCTATTACTGGGACTTCGCTACCCGTCTGTCACCAGGCTGTATCTCGAGAACCGTAAGAGCTAGGCAACTGAAATTTCCACGGATGATATATTACTGTTGCCGCTATAACAACAAATATTAAAATCAAAATAATAATCAAGGGGGGCTCCCATAGAAAAAAATGAGTTTTTTTTTTGCTGTTTTTGGTATGGAACCCTTCGTGCGCGAGTCCAACTCGCACTTGGCCGGATTTTTTAATTTTATCCTGGGTGGGTGCAAACATTGTCGGTGATTTGGATAACAACACCGCTAAACAATAAAATGTTGTATCATTATTTTTGACATTTGCACTCATAAATTTAGTATCTGAGTATAATAATTTTAAACAAAAAAAAACCGACTTCAAATCTATACTAATATAATAAAGCTGAAGAGTTTGTTTGTTTGTTTGAACGCGCTAATCTCAGAAACTACTGGTGCGAATTGAAAAATATTTTTTGTGTTGGATAGACCATTTATCAAGGAAGGCTTTAAGCTATATAACATCACGCTGCGACCAAAAGGACCGAAGAAACAGTGGAAAATGTAGGAAAAACGGGGGAAATTTGTCACTATTCCACGCGGACGGAGTCGCGGGCACAACTAGTTAGCAATATTTTGAAAGTATTCTGTTTACTGAATGTAAAATCTTGACTTCATCAACAAATTACCGAAAACGCCGTACATCTCCATATAAAATTTGAAGAGTTCCCTCGATTTCTCCAAGATTCCACCATCAGATCCTGGTGTCGTGCAAATGGGACCAATTTCGAGTTATACCCTTTCGATTAAAAAAAAAATTTTGAAAATCGGTCCACGGGTTTTCGAGTTATCGAGTAACATACACACAAAAAAAAAAAAAAAAAAAAAAAAAAAAAAAAAAAAAAAAAAAATTAGGTCGAATTGAGAACCTCCTCCTTTTTGAAGTCGGTTAAAAAATAGAGCATAATTTTGTATCAATTACAGCATGAAGTTTTCAAAACGCGCCAGTTATTTTCCTGAGACGCGTGAGAAGTTCACTTCAACTGACTTCTTTTAAATTGCCACTCGTATTCGATTGTCAATTGTCATTTCTATTTGTCTACCTGCGCCGGAGTGCAGCCTCTTCACTACCTGGGCGGCCCTGGGTATGCACAGGGTGCTTTTGTTGTTTGTGTTGTCAGTGATGTAATAGATATTTTTATCTATTCCAGATAGTGTCCGATCGAAGGTACAATTTTGGCCGAAGCCGAAGCCGAAGCCGATTAATCGGCTTTCATCAAAACCTTCGGCCGAAGCCGAAGCCGAAGGTGTGTTGACTCCATGTTGACCCTAAGAAATACGAAAATTTACTAATAGTAAAAAAAACGGCTCGCTCTGGCATCGTTTGTTCAATTTCAAATCACAATTTGCAAACCTTCTGCTTCGGCCAAATTTTGGGCCCAAGCCGAAGGTTTGGCCGAAGGTGGTTTTTTTGGCCGAAGGTGGCCGAAGCCGAAGCCGAAGCCGAAGCTTCGGTCGGACTCTAATTCCAGACTTAAAACCTAAAAAAAATTGCTGAAAGTGGTCATGAAACGTGAAATAGTCGTGGTTTTGTCTTTCGTGTGCTCTGTTAGCTCCTTTTGGAAATTCAGGTGTGATTTTTGTGTGTGTTATAGATAATATTAGGTACTTGATATTTATTTATAAACACTTTTTTCTCAGTATCAGTATTCATATTAAGCACACATTGTTTTTAGTAGCTTTTTGTGAATATCTTGTGATTGTACGACATTTCACCACATTTAATCTCTTTTTGTCTATCTCAGTAATTTCCTTTCTTTCTTCAAAAGTTGACTGTAAGGGATCACAAGGGAGAAGTTCGCCTTTACACTTTACCATTAGACTTGTTTTTTTTGTATCGTGTTTTTTCAGAAAAGTTGTTTACTTACTTACTGACATTTTGTTTACTTATGTCAAAGAAAATAATTTACGTGCTACTATAGTAATAGGGATGATGACAGGGTTAAAAATATATATTATAATTAGTCCGTAACTTAGATTATGGAAAAAATGAGACACATTGTTTTTAGTTTATCAAATAATTAAACATCGACAAAGGTACAGATCATCAAACTTCCTGAGTGGGGGCTCGTGACGTCACGTTAGAGTAAAAATCAGTACAATTTTTACTCTAACGTGACGTCACGCGAAACTTTTAGGCTCTGTATTATCTTCATTTTTCGTGTGTCAAATAAAAGAAAAAATATGGGCACAATATTTTTTAGTAGTCTATCCGACGGACTAAATGGTTTTTTTTAGTCATCTAGCCTATTTAAATTTGTTTATTTCCATTAAAGAAACAGCCTGTATCTTCTAATTCTAATCATATCGTCAAGTCATTTCGCCACCACAAAAGGTAGGTGTCTATTTCAATGTGTGCACCGCTTTACATTTGAAAAAAAAGGACAAGAAAGGGCGAGCCTTTGCCTTCTATTACGGGTTCTGTCAGTTAAAAAAAAATGCAGGCGGAATACTTAATCGCGAGTTGAGAGAGTATGCCTTCACCGTTTAGGAATAAGTACAGGCCTGATGTATGCATTTAAAATCACCGTCTTAAAAATTCCCCGCTCTATCCAAGCATAAAAGAAAGAGTCAACGAATGTGTTTTATGTTTAATCTAAGGATATAAACGTTTGCTATAGTGATGATGATGACACATAGTTGCTGCGAATAAGCTTAAGTGTCAAGTACATGATTTGTCATTAAACTTCAAGCCTAGATTATTGGGAATAATTCGTCATCCTCATGCTGTGATTATTTTTTATTATTAAAATTGCTCAACACTATACCTTATCGGTTTAGGTAGTTAAAAGATTGTTTACATTGTTTTAACTACCTAAACCGATAAGGTATACCTACCTAGGTAGTTAGATACTTGTCACTTAATGTTGCCGGTTTTTTTTTCTTAAACAAAGTCGGCGCCATACCATAGAGGTACTTCATTTAAGAAAATACGAAAGTGTTTTAGTCTGGCAACCCTTTTAAAGTTGTTATTTTAGGTTTCAGAGGAGTTTCAGTCTATACTAATGGGTACACTCTTTTTTTTTTACTTTATTGCATTCTACCTAAACTCTACGAGATACCATATTTTTAACATCATTTATTCAAAATACTAGCGACCCCTAAAAGACGGCCAGTTGAAAGACGCCGCCATAATAAACAGAAAAAAAAAAACAAAATAACAAAATGGCAGACGCAGTCACGTGGAATGCCATTGACTCCATTTGAAAGAGATAGCTCGCATGAATGAGTTGTCCTTTATTATATTATTACCTTATTGTTGTTAAGTTGGTAACACCTTTTTAAGTGGCTTTATGAGACTGGCTGGTAATTTTGAGCGCCGGAAAAAAAAACAAGAACGAACGAATGAATGACCCGTTGTATGTCGCTTTCAACTACTCATTACGTAATTTCAGCCTTAAGCCGTCAAATAATGCGTTATCTTTATCTTATTTTGATTTCATTTTAAAAAGGGATATTAGTTTAATTATATTTTAAGTTCCATGCAATGTTAATACAATTACATCTACGTTTCTTGTTCTTAAGTCATTCGCATTAGTTATGCGACCAAAAAGTTGGCGATGATGGCATGCAAGAATAGCCAGCGCCATTTAAAAAAAAAACGTGAATGCCGTCTTATTCGAACTTCGAACATTGTTCGGATGCCTGATGCAACAAAGTTTTGTTAGGTGATACTGAGAAAATGTTTTTGATGTGTGCATTGCGTGTTATTGTTTTTTTATAAAGTGTAATTATTATTATTATAGGTACTAGTGCAGTTTGCTGTCCCTATCGTCCGGTCATTAAAAATAATTGGCGATAAATTAGTATAGGCATTAAGACAACCTAAGCTTCCACTTAAATTTTGCTGTGCCGTTTTAGTAATGGCGAAATTGTACAAATTACATTATCTAAGTACATAATTATGTACTTATATAAACGTCACACCTGTATTCCTAAATGGGGTAGGCAGAGAAAGACGCCATGAAACGTTAGGCAATAGACAAAGTCACGGCTATTTCACGTTCCGTAGTCACTGGCCACTTAGCACAAGTTAATTTTTAAAAATACATGAAAGAGGTGTATAAGAGTGACAGGTTACTAGCCTGTCGCCTAAAGCATACCTAGACCTATTTCCTTAGCCGTATCTACTATCCGCGGAAGAAGTGGAAATATGTTATTGTAAACATAAATCAAATCACACCTTTCGTAAATTATTGGTAAGCGTAGATTATTCATGCTTACATAAATAAATGTGAAATTAATTCTGTATGCCTATCTATCCCTTCTGAGCTTTTCAGCTTCCATCGCTGAACAGATTTCTCAGAAAAAAATAGTCCAATTTGAGTTGAGCTCCCTGTGATATGGTCGGTCACATTAAAAGGGTGTCAGCTTACAGTTTTTGTGTAATTTTATCTAGGGTGGACAACGATAAGCTAAATACCACGCAGACAGAACCGCAGGCAAAATATAGTAATGCATAAAATGCACTCTCCACACGGCTCGGTTTGTACAACTCACGCGATTCCTGAAACCGCTTCGACAACTTTTTTCACAAGACGAATTACTTGAAAGTATTCCTCCTACTTTTACATCGCATCGTACGATATAGTCCCTACAACGTCCACTGCAATCAAATTAAACAAAATTAAACTGTAACTAGTACCTAATTAGACTTAACTGAGACGCAATGTGAACTCACAACCACTATTTCCACGTGGCCGGCTGATTACACTTGAGTTTTTCAATATTGAACTTTAAATCTAGGTCAGTAAGACGTAGGAGAATGAATGAAGTCACCAACTACCACGTTGCGATGCACGTTACACGTCAACCGGCCAGTTACGTTTGGCAGTTTGCGCGGGAAGCACGTCAGCCCGCCATTGAAATCGCCCGCCAAAAGTTACGCGGCAATTTGCGAACAAGAAAAAAACGTTGAGTGACTTTTTATTAATTAAAAACTGTATCAATTTCGAAGTAATAATATAAACATGTGTAAAAAATGACGGTTTTATTTATGATGTGTGTAAAAAGTGCATGATTTTGTTTAAATTGTGTCGGAGAATAATGGATCTTGTGCAATCGGTGGAACGTTGACCTTATTCCTTGACAGGTATGGTTCGATTTTTTAAAGTTGCGTAACAGGTTTTTTCGTAATCTTGATTATTGGGACTTGGCCGGCTTTTTTTCCACAGACGTAGGATGTTGCTTTTTAATTCATCTGATAAAATATGCATACACTGATAGTTACATTGTCGCTTAATTCCCCTCTATTTAAGTATATTCGGAAATATTTTTAAAGAATGGTACACCTATTTTTGTCAAAAACAAAGCTCTCACAATACATTGGAATTAACTCACTGTTCCACATACATAACAAGGTACATTTACATAACACTGTACTAATTATACCGCTATGTCGTTAACAATTTTCACAGCTGGTCACACTGTAAAAAAAAAGTTAAATAATCCCGCAAATAAAACAATTATAGACCATAAAGTTGGGGTAAACAATCTATTGCCGTGAGAAAGTCTATCACAACCGGTCCAGGCATTCTTGGGGTTAGTCGTGCGTCAAATCACGCCGTTTACTTGGTCATACAAACTCATACTTACCTTTGTAAATAAGTTATGAACCCACAGATTAATCACAGATGCACTCTTTAACTCTTTTTTTTTAATTTGTCAAAAAAAACTCCTTCAAGCCTCAATGTCACTGAAAAAAAAAAGATAGACTTGTGGCATATACAGCATACTTTTATTACTTTCTATTCTATAATGCGAAGAAGTATTTTACCAATGTTCAAGTAGGAACTAAACTTTGCGAGATAAAGTTTTTTTTCCATTATGAGAATTTAAAAATTTCGAGAAAGGTTCGGAAGAGATACCTAAAAAATACCTATTTAGTTAAGATTGTCTAGTTGGCGTCTTTAAAAGCCTACTCTACTATTATTAAGTAATTAATTAGTCAAATTGGCAACTTTATAAGAAATGTCAATATCATCAGTTGTGTGGAACTTGTATTGAATTATAATTAGCTACCTATAAGTGTTACACTCGGTTTACTTTAAGATTTTATTTTTTACGGTGAAATCCTCGCGTTTCTGAGTGAACCCAATACAACGCCGCATATTGAAAACGTAACAGTACATTCCCCGGAATTTAATTTGGCAAGATTCTAAGTAGGGGGTAAAGATCTTACCCCCACTAATTAAAATCTTGCTTCGTTAAATGACTGGGATTATAATAAGCATTAGTTATTATATTGCCTTGACTTCAGTTTTATCAATTTAAAATTTTATCCGTCGAATTTAAAATTTAAAAATAAACAGAATATAATTCAGAGACCATGCAGAATTAGAATGTAACTTTTTTAACTTTTTTCACATGTACGTACAAAAATTCTTAAGTATGTATTTACATATTTACGATACTGCGTTATGTACATCTAGTTAATAAAACATATTACAGTTCCCGTATTTGCGGACGGTAAATTTTACACAATGTTAGTTACAGAAAATAAATCGTTTTTGTGTAGAAAATAAACGAGGAAAATAATGGTGGATTCTAGTATTCAGTGTGGCTAGTTCTATGTTTAGTATAGGAAATCATGCATTTTATTTAACAGGGAAATCCAGTTGGACTTTTGTGCGGAAGGAAATTTTTCACAAAATGTAATATGTATGTATTATCAGTTGTATGAACTCAGAATCAATTCCTTACTAAAAATAAAACGTATGATATAAGGTAAATGCCCCAGTGTTTGGAGCTATGCTGGTATTACCTCTAGTTCTTTTTTCACGTCAAAGCCATTACTTTTATGGTGATAGCTATATTTTAATGAAATTTTATCAGCACCCTAGTGTTTAAATATTGAAGTTTGAACTTAATATGTTTAAACTAATATTTAGGGTTCCCTATCCTAAGGGTAAAAGTTGACCCTATTCTGTCTGTCAGTTTGTTTGTCTGTGTGTCACCAAGCTGTATCTCAAGAACCACGATAGATAGACTATTGCAATTTTTTCAATTTAAGTATTTCTGTTGCCACTATAAACAAACACTAAAACTAAAAAAACAATTAAAGGGGGCTTCCTCAGATGGTTTCTTTTTTACTTTTTCAGTTGGATAGATTATGCAACCCTTGTTTCATAAATGGTTGAGTAGAACAAATTAAAAAGGTAAGTAAGGTAAGGTCGTCAAGGTTTAAAAAAGTTCACGAATTACCCGTGCGGTAATTTAATTACCCCAATCGACGAGTAATTGTAAGCGGTTAAAACGCCGCATAACTTGAGTTGCTATAAGAAAATAATTGCACAGACAATACAGGAACGAATGGTTATTAATTATAGTCCGCTAGACCGGATGACTATAAACGCGAATGTATGAAAAGTAACAGCAAAATTGTTGGCTCTTTAGTTGAGAACACGTTTAATGTCTTTTAAGGAATGACGGTTTTACTTGGCACACAACTGCTTCTTTTTTTAACACAATCGCATTTCATAAGTAAAAACAGATTTTATTTAATAAGGGATTTAAATGCGTCAAATTAATTGTAAGCCTTATTTTTCGATTCAAGATGTTTTATTTTTAATTACCATAAATCCCACCGTGTCCTTGCGTTGGGCTAAATCAACTAAATATAGTGGCAACATTTAACTAACACTGGCAGGTAAAAATGTAACCCTAGAAAAAAGTAAACAACAGACCTACGTACTTCGTGTGTTTGTATTCCAAATTTAAAATCACTTGATGTACAATAGACCGCGCGGCCACCCACATCAACAGCTTGCAAATAACCTTTCATTACCTGCAAATTTATGTTCGCGAGGGTACACGACGGCGGCCGTCTACACGAGTGGCGTCGAGAGGCATCGTCGCTGACATTCACACAAACAGCCCGGTGACAGACAAAATATTAATTATCTGCGGATTCATATAATTACTTTTTAAAAATAATAAAGAAAATAGCGCATGGGTTATAGTTTTCTGGTTAGAGTTATGAAGTTTTGGTGCATGTGGCAGTCAATATTAGTGTCTAAATGTAAAAAAGTTGATATAAACGTAAAGATTTTGCACGGAACAGATGTACATAAGTATTTCGAGAATATAACTACATAAATTAAGGCTTAACACGCACTGCGGTTTTTAAAAAGCGGATCCGCAACCGCAAAAAATGTAACGTATGGCATCCGCTACAAGCGCACGCACTTGCGGTTTTTTCCAGTGACTGATTTTAAAAACGCAACTTGCTACATTTCGATTTGCGGTTTGCAACCGCGCGTTTTTATGTATCCCATACATCGTGTATGGCAGCGCCCGCACTGCTGCGGTTCG
The DNA here is from genome assembly GCA_005406045.1 of Adoxophyes honmai. NCBI lineage: Eukaryota > Metazoa > Arthropoda > Insecta > Lepidoptera > Tortricidae > Adoxophyes > Adoxophyes honmai. Next base: position 195,133 of record BHDV01024876.1, on the reverse strand, counting down.
TAAAAAGCGGTTTTTTCGTCAGTTCGGCTCAGACAGCGGTGCAGTGAGGTGTGTGTCGTGCGATGAATAATGTCGTCGGATTATGTTATTCGCAATAATTTATTAAAACTACCTACTAATTGACATCCTGTAGTACCTAGTTAAAAAAATTCTTTGTTTTCTCGTACATAACTGTACATTTTACAAAAAATTCCCCTCAAATATCTTTGATCAGTTAGACGATGCACCCAGTAGGTACTTATGTTGGGGAAGACGTTTTCTATTTTTCTTTTATTTCTTAAAACTAAGGCCACAACACATCCTGCTCTGACGGAATCCATTGTCATACTGAACGTGAAATCCGCGAAAACGCAACCGCAGTGCGAGTGCCTCCGCGGTTCGGCGGTTTCCGCCAAACCGCAACCGCAAGAAAAAATCCGCAGTGCGTGTTAAGCCTAAATCTAAGTCTTAAACTATTAAAAAAAAACCTATAAATAAATACAAAAACCAAATCGTCGTTGCTACTTATTGTGTCCAGAAGGCTAGCAAAATATTGTTTACACAAAACTAGATAATCCTCGACATACATGTATAAATGTATACGAACTACGCATAAGTATTAAGTTTCTTGCTTACTATAAAATAAAACAATGAATAAGCGGAATGAAGCAACATGCTAATCGCATGTCGAAACAATTGAATGGAGACACTGGCGAGCTATAGTGACCGATGGGTATGTACACTAGGGATGTTACGCACTTCCGATTTATATCACATCTCCGATAATTGTACAGGGTGGCCGGAAATTGGCCGTTTTTATTTTATGGTCGGGTAAACGCTTCTGATAATTCGTGTAAAGTTTTCTTCTCGGAATTTTTATGTATTTTTTTTTATCTGAAAATGTTGCCCAGTCTTTTGTATTCCGGCTTTAATTCAACCGCGTATCATCGCAATGTGCGTACGCTCCGACTATCAGGACTTGCATGCGTGACGTAAGATAGGTAAAACGCAGGGCGCAATAACCTAAAAAGCAATAAAACATTTGTCTCCCACAAGGACGATATGTAATGAAAATTTTCAGGAAATATTTAACAGGTGTTTTTAGACGCGCATGCCAACTGGTTAAAATATTTAAGTAAGTACGGTCAATTTCCGGCCACCCAGTGTAGGGTGAATATTTTCAAATGTACATATTACGCGGCCTTCAGTAAAGAACTATCTAAAACGGTCTAAATTGCTCTAACGATAAT
>BHDV01024876.1:167588-190820 GCA_005406045.1 Adoxophyes honmai | reverse complement strand
CCACGCCCCACGCTCCCCGCGCTGTCGGGTTTGCCCCACAGACTTTGTTCGCGTTGTCACTTCTATTACCTATACTTCAATGGTCTGATGCAACAAAGTTTTTTTGGTGATACTGAGAAAATGTTTTTGATGTGTGTATTTCGTGTTATTGTTTTTTACATACACATTCGTGTACAACAATTACAAAAAACAAAGAAAAAATTCTAATATTAGGTAAACTTTGACACTAGCTCTCTACTAATTCTGCTTCCGACTTGTTCCGATTCCGGTGAACACGATTTGAAAAGTCCGATATCGGTTCCGATGAAATCTTCTCCGTCACATCCCTAACTATAATAGTTGAAATTAAATTATACGAGCGGATCAGTAAACTGGACAAATGTATTTGAGGCCCCTGACAACACGTCCCAATATTCGATCGGTGGTTTAACTTACAATAACTAGAGATAGGACTCGAGATAACTCCTGAATCTTTTAAATCTTTTTCCGATTTCTAGGAAGCCAACACACATCACGGAATAGGGTAGGCAGAGCACACGAATCGCTGCTTAGACAAAATCATGACTATTTCACGACTAATGACCACTTCTAGCATATTTTTTAGGTTTTATTTTGACAGGTATAATAGTGAAATGTTGCTAGCTTGTCGCCTAAAATATACATACATACATACATATTCTCACGCCTGTATTCCCAAGAGGGGTAGGCAGATCGCCTAAAATATACCTAAACCTATTTCCTTAGCCGCCTAATACGACATCCACGGAAAAAATGGAGAGGCCCGACACCACACGGTATAGGAAGCCAAACCGTCGATACACCGATGAACATCACATACCGTCACAAATCTTTTTTATACTAGAACTGGCTGTGAAACGTGGTGTAGTATTTGTTATGTCTATGTAGCATTCCATGCGCTCTGCCTACTCCATTTGGGAATACAGGCGTGCTTGTATGTTCAGTTATTCTTTGCGGCAACTCCACAGCATTTAAAGTAGCTTTGAAAATAAAGCTACTTTGAAGCGCACAAAAAAAATCTCAATTATGGGTCAATAACCTATTTTTTTACCACTACCATTTGTTTACGATGGTCGTACTCTGGTCTATTTTGCCGGTGTTACCTGCTTTTTGCAATTCTAAAATAGTGCTGTGCCTCCACTATCGAAAGTTAACGATAAATTAAATATAGTATCGATTTTTGTCGATAATTTGTCCTATAATTTAATAAATTGTCAGTGTCGTCGGGTTTAAATAACACCTCTCCATTTCTTCCGTAGATGTCGTAAAAGGCGACTAAGAAAATAAGTTAAGGTATATTTTAAGCGACAGTGTAGTAAGCTGTCACCATTGCCAACTTAAAACCAAAAAAATATGCTGGAAGTGGCCACAAAACGTGAAATAGCCATGGATTCGTCTATGTACCGTTTTGTGTGCTCTGCTCTCTCATTTGGGAATACAGACATGATATAAGTATGTATGTTTGTAATTTTGTATCTAGGATTAGAGACAGTGTAAGTGATTTGTTACCAGAGGACCGAGTTGAGTGGCGTGCCATAGGAGAGGCCTGTCCAGCAGTGGACGAATATAGGCTGGTGATGATGATGATGAAGTGATTTGTAAGGAAATTTTTACCCAGTCACTAGCGAGTACGTTTTCTGTAACATACAAACGTACATACAATCACGCCTGTATTCCCAAACGGGGTAGGCATAGTACACAAAACGCTACATAGACAAAATGATGACTATTCCACGTTTTGTAGCCACTTCTAGCATAATATTTTTTTAGGTTTTGATATGGCAGGTACAATAGTGACAAGATGCTAGCCTGTCGCCTAAAGTATACCTTAAACCTTAACCTATGTCATTAGTCGCCTCTTACGATATCCATGGAAGAAATGGAGAGGTGTTATTCTAAAAGGTTTTTCTGTAAACTCATGACAAACGCAGTAGCCACAGATTTTAGCTAACAGCATCACTCAATTAGCAAACAGTTACGTACATTGACCCAGTTCCGTCATGCCTATCACCTGACGCTATGATAATCATATTATGTCGTGACGTAGATGTGTAAGGCGATTGTGCTAGGTATCTCCAAGGAGCAAGGGCGCGAGGTACGATGTGCATTAAGAGGATAGGAGTCGCACCACTTCTCCATACAAACGTAGTCCCCTGTTTTCTCCGTGAATAATGACTTAATGACATTAGAGCAATTTTTTTTTTACTTTATATTTGTATTTGTTGTGGCTATGGCCCTTGCTTTTATCTATATTCAATTTTTTATTTATTTATTTTTTTATTTAGAATATCGATAAAAGCAAATCATAGGGGCATAGCCACAACAGATACAAATATACTGGAAAATTTTTTTTTGCTCTAATAATAATTTGTTCAGGGAGAAAACAGGGGACTACGTTTGTATAGAGAAGTGGGGCGACTTCTATCCTCTTAAGGGCGGTATGAAGAGCATTATTGAGGTTAGTTAGTTTGTTTGCGGGGGTGTCGGGATAGAATAACACCTCCATTTCTTCCGTGGATGTCGTAAGAGGCGACTAAGGAATTAGGTGTAGGTATGCTTTAGGCGACAGGCTAGCAACCTGTCACTATTCTACCTCTTTCATCTTGGCAAACCTGAAACTATTCTAGAAGTGGCTGCGAAGCGTGATATTAGACATAATAATAGTTTTGTCTATGTCACGTCAACACTTCTTAGTACCGCCCTTAGGTGCAGCGCTGACGACAGACTTTTTGTGCGAGTCTGCGGCGCACAAAAAGTCTGCGTTGATTGTATGCATTGTGCGCCGTATTTTGGCGCGACGTGTGCGTCACTGCATATAATTTCATAGGTTCTATTTTCACGGAATAAAAAGTTCGTCGCGGATAGTCTGTCGTCTGTGCAGGGCCTAATTAATGCCTAGTTCACATTATTCCAGTAGCATTCCAGTCCAGCAGTCCAATCCAGTGCTGGAATGCTACTGGAATAATGTGAACCGACACTGGAATGCACTGGAATATACCCATTCCAGTGAGCATTCCAGTCCAGTGACTGGAAAGACCGTCAACTTTTCATTCCAGCTCACCCAATCCAGCACCACTGGAATAGTATGAACAGCCATTCCAGTTGCATTTCAGTACTGGATTGAATTAAATATACGAGATTGTTGTTGTTACCAATGTGTTACCTATCCAGCTACTCTTAAAATACTGGAACAATGTGAACGCTATGATCCAGTCCAGCACTGGACTGGATTAGCTCGCTGGATCACTGGACTGGAATAATGTGAACTGGGCATAAAGCATACCTAAACTTATATCCGTAGTGGCCTAATGAAATATTTATCGATAAACACTTTCCTTTGTTTTTGCGGCAAACAAATTTTGCAATGGTTGATCATGATGAATAAGTAGATAAATATGACACTGATTTGCAGATAGGTGTGTAATTATGATACCGAAAGTACGCATTACGCATATAGATTAGATTGCGTCACAATAATATGTAAATTGAAACTATTTTTCAAGGTCGTTAATGGTTTTGAAAAGAAAGAAAGAAAGAAAGATAAAATGTTATTTTTTGGGTCCCCAAAGTTGTTGTTGTATGGTGATGCCATACAAAAATAACAAAAAAAAAATAATAAACTTATAACTTATAAGTATAACTAATACAATAGTATGACTTGGCAAGAGAACCGAAAAACGTTTTGAACGTCCCTTTCATCTAATTTCCCATAATTTGAAAACATCTTTGGAATCCGTACCAATTCCGTACCAATATATAAATGTGAAAGTGTGTTTGTTTGTTTGTTTGTTTATTTGTTTGTTTGTTTGTTTGTTTGTCCGTCTTTCACGGCTAAACGGAGCGATGGATTGACGTGAATTTTTAGGTAGAGATAGTTTAGGACATGGAGAGGGACATATGCTACACTCTGTCTCTTCAAATCCCCCCATTTCCCTAAAGTGAGGACTGGAAGTTTTCAATGTAGAAAGCTATAAAATTGGTATGTGTGCTATCTCTTCTGTGATACCCCGAATTTAACGCGAGCGGAGCCGCGGGCAAAAGCTAATCCAAAGATAAAACTGAAAACTATTAGCAAAGACACTTACTATTGTTTTATTTTTATTTGTTGTTTGTAAAGTTCTCGATTCAATCGCCATTTTATTTTGCGGCAATATCTTGGGTTCATTTTAGAATATGTGAGGATTTTACCGTAAAAATTAATCAGAGTATAATACCTATCTAAGCTTTGATTGATTATTAGGGCGTGCCTTTCGACAAGTACCTGCATCTCTGATACGAAAACTATTGCCTAAACGTAAACTATTTGTAAAATCAGCAATAGATAAGAATTATATTTCATTTCCTTATTTGTACGCTTCTTGGTTTACCGAAAGTTTGAGCGTACTCGTGAATAAATATTAGTTACGCGTTCATTTTTAGATACTAGTTTTTGCCCACGACTTCTACTATTCGGCATATAACTTGGCACAATTTTAGAGAGAGTGAGAGTGTTCGCGCAGCGTAAAATCGTTGCTTATCCATTCTCTATGTGAAGTTTTCTTTAGATAACAATAAAAAAAAAAAATATTTTCAATGGGAATCAAGGAAATGCCTTCCTTGTGCATCTGTAAGATACTCTAGAACAGCGGTCCTCAAACTTTTTGGTGACCGAACACTTTTGGAAAGCGAAATACTTGACGGAACCCTACAATAAAACAACAGTTTTTAAAAGTGTATTCTTTGGGCCCTGCGCAGACAACAGACTATCCGCGACGGACTTTTTAGTGTGAAAATAGAACCTATGGAATTATACGCAGTAACGCACACGACGCGCTTAAAGTCCGGCGCACAAATCATGCAATCCATGCAGACTTTTTGTGCGCCGCAGACTCGATCGCACAATAAGTCTGTTGTCTGCGCTGCGTCTAATCCATCCTTCCGTGTATACGCCACGTGAAAACGTTCAACCAGAGAGCAGTGTTATGTTTTTTTTTTCAATATTCTTGCAGGACCCCTTTAGGGAAACACACTTTGAGTAGGTATGGCTGTTCTAGAATCTCAGACACATGCATGCCATGTTTCAGCCTCCAGCATCAATGATTCAGGCCGTTCATTGTCTGTCAGTTAACCACGGAACAGTTTTTTCTATAGATTCTTCGTCTCGCTTATCACCGATATCAATTGCCTTGAAAAGAATCTCGAGTGAATCGTGTTTCTTTATCATTTCTGTTATCTCATAGGCTTGTCTATTATACACGAAATGTTTCGCGAGATGCTATGTATTGAAAAGCGTCTGTTTATCACTAGCGACTCGCCCAGGCTTGACACGGGTTCAATCACCATCATTTTACTCGTAACTATATGTATAATAGCTTTTGCCCGCGGCTCCGCTCGCGTTAAATTCGGGGTATCACGCAAGAGGTAGCACAGATACCAATTTATAGCTTTGTACATTGAAAACTTCCACCCCTCACTTTAGGGAGATGGGGGGTTTTGAAGAGACAAAAAGTAGCTTAAGTCACTCTCCATGTCCTAAACTATCTCTACTTAAAAAATCACGTCAATCCATCGCTCCGTTTAGCCGTGAAAGACGGACAAACAAACAAACAAACACACTTTCACATTTATATATTGGTACGGATGTCCAGATGGCCATAGGCCTTCCCTTTAGACTCTCATAAGTAGATGTTGGAAGCGAGCATCCAGCGTCTTCCGACGACCTTTGTAAAGTCGTCTGTTCATCCTGTAGGTGGACGTCCTATGCTGCGCTTGTTGGGCCGTGGTTGCCACTCGAGCACCTTTTGGTCCTGCCTGCCTATTGCCACTTTAACTTGCTAATCCGGAAGGCTACATCGATGGCTTTATTTCGTTTGCGCGGGGTAAGCCGTAACGGGTCTCTTCATTTCTGATTAGATCGCGTAGAGACACCCTGAGTATAGCCCTTTCCATTGCTCGTTGAGCTACTTTGAGCTATGAGATCGCTAGTGTCTTATAAATTATATAATTTAAAGACGATTTATAAAATCGTTCACAGCTTTTTGTCCATAGACGCGGTATTTCTTTTTTTGAATTCTGTAATTCCATGTATTTTTAGGGTTAGGACACCCCGATACCAGATACCCTTTACCCCGGCCTGATACCAGATTTCTATTGCGACTAGGTCGGCGGGTTTTATCGAGAGTTATGTAACTTCCATATAAATAAATTCAAGTTCATTACCACGCGGCGGAGTTGTGCCAATTTTCAGACACGCCATCAATTTGAGGCAATGAGCGCCGTTATTAGGCTATATACTTAAGTATACTTCAAAGAACATACGTACACTTCAAATAAACTGCCGACAATGCAATAGTGTGCTGAGGATTGTGAGCATAGGTTTCTGCCTAGAACCGAATACACAATGCACATGACCACAATTGGGTGGAGTACTAAAAAAAAACGATGTAGTTTTTCTGATACATTATCAAAAAATATTGTAGTACACGTATTTTTCTCATATTTATATGTAGGTGGGACTTTATCGCGCTTGAATTTAATTATCTCTCGTTTCGGTGGCGTTATGGCGACCGTGGTCACAAGTAGAGTAGAGTCTACTCTACTAAACTACTACTCTATATGTATATAAATATGAGTGAGGATCAAGAAAGTTAAAAACTATTTTTTCTTTTATTTTGACAAAGAATAAATGACGAGGATAGAGTGCTCTGAAGTTTTGAGTGACGTCACTAAGTGGTACAATTACCACGGCGTGACGTCACAAGCCCCCACTCCTTAAGTTGTCGATGTTTAATCATTTGATACCAAAAAACACGTGTCTCGTAATACTCCGTAATCTAACGGACTAATTAGAATGGCGTACTTTTAACTCAGTACACGTTACACGAGCCTATTAGTCAAGATTTTATGACACGGTAAAATCAGGTCTATTCCGACTAGTCACATTATCAGTTCTAAAGACGGAACTAGATGGTTTTATTTCGAATATTTACATTCAACGCAGAGGAATTACATACGGGACTCTTGGACTTTTTTCGAGTAGTTAACATTAATGAGTAATGAAGAATTGATTTAAATTTATTATTAATTTATTACTTGTATTTCTGCCGTGGATGGCTAGCAACCTTACTGTTATACCTGACAGGTCAAAACCTAAAAAAAATTGCTAGAATGCCACGAAGCGTGAAATAGTCAAGGTTTTGTCTACGTAGCGTTTTATGTGCTCTGTCTACCCCATTAAGGAATACAGGCGTGATGTATGTATTTATGTATGTAAAAATGACCAATTTATAAGATTACACTTTAACCGCAGAAGGTAGTTCATGAAATGAGTTGTTATCAGGTACGCTCATATTACAATATGCGGTTAGAGAATCGGGTACCTGAATACAGAACTTAGGTTTATAAGCCTTGTTCTAAATATCATGTCTCGTGCTTCTACACGCCAACAAAGTCTTGATATTAAATGAGGGTATAATTTTACTTCCTTTTTGATCGTTTTTTTTTCTGTCCTCCACTACGTTGTCATATTTTCCTACGAGTGATAGAGTCAGCGCTATTTCCGCGTTGTCGTTATCATCAGATCCTGGCAATACATACACACATCACATCTGTATTCCCAAATGGGATAGGTAGAGCATAAAAAACGCTACATTGACAAATACACGATGTTTTCACTTCGTAGCTGCTTCTATAATATATTTAGAACATAAACACGCTTTTATATTACTTAATTACATCAACGTTTCAGTCACGTTACAGCCACCGCGGTGGAGTAGACAGTAGATACTACTCGTGACCACGATCACTGTAACGCGGCCGAAACGTCGAAGTAAATAAATGAAACTAAAGCGTGATCTAAGTCTGTAAATATAAGTGAGAATCACGAAAGTTTAAAACATTATAATAGTGGCTTATAAATATTTTTTTTGCAATTTCTTGTCATTACTTGCGATGAAAACCTGAAACTCCAATTAAATTCGGCACCAATATTGGGCTACGTGTATTGTACGGAGTACATAAATAATAAATTCAATCATTCAAAATCATGCAAAACATCGATTTTGTGATTCATCTTAGGAACGTGTACTCTTTTCACCGCTAAGCAAAACATTAAGGCTTAGCCATCCAGATACCGGATACCGGAATCTGTTGACATTGTCTTAGATTTCGTCTTGCGCGGAAAAAATAGTTTGTGAAACTAGAGACGGACTACAGCAATGTTCTAGGAATAGTGTTATTTGAGATTTTTAATGCGTACACGTGCTTACCTAATACAGAAGATAAATTAAATATTGCATGAGCATTTGAAACTCCTGAATATTACCTCCTCATCTTACCTATAGTATACATCATGCTTACGCAGAACGGTGCTACAAAGATTTAAAAAAAACAAAGCCATCATACAATCATACAATCACACCAAATGGGGAAGGTAGAGGACACGAAACGTTACATAGGCATGACAAGCTCACACTTTGCAGGTACTTACAACATAATTTCAGGTTACATAAACGCAGAGTGTGTCAGAAAACTGGTAGCTGGATCTGGCTACTGTTTATGCACACAACAATAGATATCAGCAACACCTTTGAGGCGGAGCTTTGCATAAGACTAGATTTAACATAGCTATTATTCTTTGGTATCGATTTAATTCAATTTTTCAACGAGTTTTTAACTATTTCTGCAGTGATCTTCAAATAATTGTATCCGTTTGTTTCAGAACGATGGAGCTCAAATCGCCAAAGGACAAAAAGATGTTCAGTTTCACGAAACTACTGACGCGCGGCAAAATGTTTCGGATACCACTTCTGATGCTCCTGCTGTTGGGCAGCACTAGTTGCGACGACAGCGAGGACGAATTCGAGTTCGAAATTTCAAATTCAAATTTGAAAATCCAACCGTCATTGCGGAACGCGAGTTTGAACGCAGAACATTCCCACAGACACGGACATGATGCCAGTTTGAAAAATAAAGAGGTTCTAAGTGACATTAGGTTTTTAAGGCGGCATTTGAATAAGAAGATAGTGAATTTTTTGATGACTGACTATTTGGTGGACGGCGAGGTGGAGAACCGGGTGCATTATGAGGGCATCACTGCTAAGGAGACGTACGTTGGGGCTAATGGGTAAGTTAGAAAAAGCTGGTAACCTTTTTTTTTCAGGGTCTTGTCGACTGGGCTTTGTACCCATGGCCAGATACATTGAATAAAGATTACGCAAGATTTAGATTTGCGAATGCTTTATTTGGTGTATGATATGCAGTTAACTGTATTAGAGAATCTGTAAAAAGGGCGAGGACTTTCAAAGTTTCATTCACTGGCCACTGGCTCAGTCATTTGGTGTGGCTGGGCCCCACTTAATATTCTCTCGCGGCCCACCAGTGGTTCCCATAGTTTAAGAAACGCTGTATTAGGTAGTAAAAGGGGGAGGACTTTCGTAGCTTCATTCACTGGCCACTGGCTGTCGTTTGGTGTATCGTTCTTCGGGCTCGGCCCATAGTTTGGGAAGCCCTGTGTTTAACTATAAACTATCAGTAAGAGAAATGGATAATTGGTGCTTAATTAACCGCAAACGTTTGGTGACGATTGTTGTTGTTTTGCATTCTGCGGGTTATCACGCGATAAACCGGAGCAATGTTTTCAATTTAGCGTCTATAGAGTTCAGTTTAGTTTAAACGAGATAAGAAACACGTGGCGGCTTTTGATAATCGCAAAAAACTGTTTACAAAATATTTATTAAATTTGAATTGTTTACAGTGCGATTTATTACATCACGCTACATAGACAAAACTATGACTGTTTTACGTTAGAGTTTCGACTATGTACCGTTTCGTACGCTCTGCCTACCATTTTAGGGAAAAGGCGTGATGTATGTACCTACCTATGTCACGGGCGTAGCCAGGATTTAGTTTCGGGGGGGTTTGACGAAATAAAAATCGGCCAAGTGCGAGTCGGACACAAAAAATCACGACTGTTGTATGGGAGCCTGAACTTTTCGGGGGGGGTTTGAACCCCCAAAACCCCCCCCCTGGCTACGCCCATGACCTATGTCTTTAATTACCTCGACTTTCCGACTGCATTACAGCAACTATGGTCACGAGTCTCACTCTACTTGTTGTCACTGCTCCTTGGACGTATCTGCCAAATTTGTAACATAAATATGCGACAGTTTAAAGCTTCACAGCCTTATACTTATTCACGTATTAAACACCCGTAAGGGGGCGTCCATAAATTAAGTGAGGTGTTTTTTTTTCAATTTTCAGACCCTCCCACCCCCCTTGGTGAGATGTCGTGAGATTTTATTCAATCCCCTCCCCCACCCCCGTGAGATTTTTCAAAATGTTATTTTAAAAAGAAAAAATAAAATGAAGACGTAATTTAAAAAAAAACTAAAATTTTTCTTCGTTCGGATACACTCATGAAGTGTAAAGCGCCATCCACATACTCACCACATACATACCACTTAAAGTAAGTACCAATGCTCGACACTGACCCAATACACGGCACTTCCGCCTATGTCATAGTAAGACAGGTGACAGCAGGTGTCGTCTACTGGGCGTTGAGGCATCGAGCTTTGGTACTTTTTTTTTATTTTATTTTTTTATCTACGTTTACCTTATGCGCCAGTCATACAAATATTTCCATCTTTAGCAGATTCGTCACCGCGATAGCGTAACAGGCTGCTGCTTGTCCGGTTACAAAGTGTAACTTATATTTTATCTGTTTTATTGAGACGGCTGTTAACTGCGGATAACCCAGACATGAGATAGCGGGGCTAATCCTGTTCAACGCAGCGCATGCGCTGTCTGACGCGGATATTGAAATTCCGTTTAGTTTGTTTGTTTACACAATTTACAAAAACAAAACAAGCACAACAAAAAGAAAGTAACTTACAGGGGCAGCGCAGACGACAGACTTTTTGTGCGATCGAGTCTGCGGAGCACAAAAAGTCTGCGTGGATTTTATGTATTGTGCCGGATTTTTAGCTCGTCGTCTGCGTTACTGCATTTCATAGGTTCTATTTTCACAGACTAAAAAGTCCGTCGCGGATAGTCTGTCGTCTGCACAGGGCCAAAGAATCTTGCAAATTAGGTTGGTTTTATAGTCACGTCGATAAACGCAGCGTTGGACAGCGCTCAACGAACAGCGCTGTTCAAGTGTTCGACTTTGAAACCGCTCTGTCCACGCTACTGCTCGTGCTAGTCGCGTTTCGTCGCAGTGCGCGTTTGGAAGCAGCCGCCGCAGCTCCTAGATGAAGGGCTTCGGACTAGCCCAAAACATGTCAAGCTAAAGTCGGCTTAATATGCCTTTTTTTCATTAGCAGTTCTTTGGCAAATTTAAGAGGTCTTTTCCAGTTTCTGGTATGTTCACCTGGAGTGATCAAAGCCTCGTTAAAAAAAAAAGATTAAAAAAAGTTCCGGTTTATGTAACAAAATGCATTTACGCCACACATTGTGAGCACGGAATCAATCTGTCAACAGGTGCAGCCATTGATACGGGAATAGACGCTGTCGGACATTCATAGCTTTCCTGACCTTGTCTGTGGTCGAACATGGCCGCGGTGACAGCTGGCACAGATAACAAATTAAAAAGTTTTACTTTCTTTTACTTTTAAATTGCGTGCAACTTTTCGGAACGTCTAAGCGTCCGTCACTGGCCACATACGCACACGTTTGAACATACTTGCTTCTCTACCCTCTACCTCTACCTCTACCTTTAGTCTTGTACATATTATAGTACCAAATTATAAAATATTTTATTATACCCTACTTTCTGAGTCGAGTTCTTACTATGACATCCATGGAAAAAAATGGAATGTTTTTGAAGACTCACACCACAAAGGTAAAATAAGTTTAAAGTGTATGTACAATAAATGCAATTTTTATATATTTGCATATTTGTAATTATTATACCCATTTATAGGCAACGGAGAAAACTGCATTATAAGATGGTGTTTTTAGGGGTACGTAGTAGTAGAACCAGCTAGAAAAAATCGAAACTTATAATGTTTTGGTCTGGTATCTAAGTACATTCTATTTTGAACCCGAAATCAACATCTCTACTTTATGCGTAGTTTAATTTGGAACATGTTGTGTTCATAGTCTATTTTTTTTTAATTAAGTACGTTAAGTACGTCTCTATGCACAACGTAATACTGGCCAGCAAACTAACGGGCTGTGAAAAAAGTGCATTTATTTTTAAATGGCTGCTGTCAAAGTTTTTGACGCGTTGTGGCCAGCTACTTTTTTAATTGCTCGGGAATCTAGCAAAGAGGTTGAATGCCGTAAACGGAAACAGATTTATGTATCCGTTGCTTTTTGTTTACTTTATACTTAGTTTTACATTTGTAATGTTTAATTAAATATCAAAGGTATTTAAATGCAGTTACAATGCAATTAGTTTTCTTATTTGTTTAGGTACATGCTGCGCGTTATAATAATGATCGTCATCAATACACTAATGTGTTTACACTATCCAAGATGGTCCGTATGGATAAAATAAATTCCAATGATATCCTGTGGCGGAGGATACAAGTGTTACGACTCATCTCCTTTATTTGTTGAAATAAACTAAAAAGGAATTAGATACTTCAAAAGTTCACAATGTTTGATTTGGCTGTGTGGATTTAATTTCCTTTGTCGACTAAAAATTATAAGGAAAAAACAGATATTTCATGTTCAAAAACGTCATATTCCATTTTTGTTAAAATTAGGTCTAAGAATTATTTGCTTATGTTAGCTCTACATAAATAAAGACAATCGACTTTCTATTTGCGATCGATGTAACATTTTCTCAGTTCTTGCTACTTGGTTAAAATCCAGATGCGTATTAAAAAAATAACGAATTTAATTAATATGAAACACTGATTAGCGATTGTCATCTTATTTTTTACCCCACAAGGAACTCAATTTTACCCATTTAGGGGTAATTACCCCAGAATTTGGATGTTATGTGGACACAAAGCAAAGTGACAGCCGGATTGCATAATTTTGTAGTAAACTAATACAGAAGCATTAAAATCTATTCTGTAGAACTGATTCATCCACTTACCTAATAGATAGGCTGAAAAAGAAAACTAAACCGATCACGCGACTCTCTTGGCAACTGCATCTCAAACACACTACGACAATAATAACTATCCTGAACTTTAACCCGTTGTAATAAGCATTAATGCGTCAGTAAATGTAAAATTGCAGACATATGTGGACTTTGCAGCTGGTTTAAGCCGTTTTGAATGTTAAGGCCGTGGATTAAGAGTCAGGGTGATGGGAAACTCTCGTTGGCAGAGTTTTCATTGTCACTTGACCTGTGGTTATGTAAAAGTTTCTTTTTGTAGTCTAGTTATAAATGGTTTTTAAAATTAAACCAATGATTTGCTTCGCACTAAGAACTCGTATAGGTAATTAATGTTTATGTCAAAAAAAAAAATTCTATAGACGGTGGCACCATCTATTTTGATCTTGACCAGATTCGAAAATCAAGTTCAATTTTCACATACTAACAATTTCCTCAAATACTGAGCAATGACATAATCAAGTCATCGATCAAAGTGCCGCTCATTTTTTTGGCACTCGCTTCTCTCTTTTCACCATAAACCTAATGACAATAAAAACAAGTGAAATTCACTTTGACATTTTGTCCTAATTTTAGTTTGGCCTTTGGACCTTACGAGGATAAAAATAGTAAGTCTGTTTTCATTTAACGTCAGATCTATTCTGTAAATGAAATATGTAAGTATACATACATACATATTCTCACGCCTGTATTCCCAAGAGGGGTAGGCAGAGCTCATGAATTCGAAAATCCAGTGCCACGTTTAACAAATCAGGGTAACCAGATGGTTAAATAATAAGTATAAATGTAAGTATACCTACTGAATTATGAATTTATGACATTTCGTCATCTAAATAGTCGATATAATCATTGAGCATTATTTTCACAGCTGAAACATGCCATCAAAAATAGTAAATTTATAATTCAAAACCGCTACGCCGTGCCGCGGAACAGTGGACATAAAAAAAACATCACCAGATGTAACTTTTTTCAGCATACTCGTGCTGTAGGGACATAACTCTTTACAACCTTGAGTCTAATAATAATTTAACAATTAACCGGAATTAACTTAACGTTTGAAGACATCTTATTGATTATGCAACGCAAGTTTTATTTCAAGTTTATTTTCTTGAGCAATAAAACTTTTTCTTCAAACGCGTGAACACAGGTTACTGGCCACCTCGCGTCTCAAAACAATGCCAATAAAAAAAAACTAAAAGTTTTTTTCACACTGACACTGACATTTTTCATGCCAGTGTGTTCTGAAATTAAAGCTGCCTTTTACGCTTAAAATAAAATAAACAAAATTAATTTAGTCGGATGAAGTTAGTGAACGCGAAGCAGTTGGAGCTAAAGTCATAACGTTGTTTACAATTAATTAAATAACGAGTAGATTACTTAGTATTTGACTCTTATTATAGTCAAAGTTCTTGCTACGAATTTTCCTAGGAAATATAACTGACGTGTTCTACGCTTTGGCCATTCTAAGAACGTGAGGTCATTCGATCAACATCCTTGTTTTGATGAAATACTGAAAAGTTACATACGTATTCCGATTTTCATAGAATTTGACTAAATCTTGTAATCGAAAGTACCTTATAACCTTTTGACCGCCAAAGACGCCAATTCACGTCATCGCAAATCAGTGCCCGTAACGCCACGACGTTATATGGCGGGCCGAAGTTATTGCGAGAGAACTATGAAATATAAAACACTTCATCATTTTTTCTTGGTTTACTTTATTTATAGGTAGTGTAAGTTATACAGCACCATTCGAAAAAAAACAAGCATTTTCTAAGAGCAAACTTCAATTGGCTAGATTACACTGCCTGCAGCGCCAAAGACGCCGTGTAACGTCGCCTAGTGATGGGACGCACAGCAATGTCTTCTTTTAGTTATCGATATGAGAGATCCCTAACCTGTGGTCGCGGGCCCTTGGGGGTCCGTGGGCATATGTTTGGGGTTCCGCGGTCCCCCATGTTTTACAGCGAAAAAGATTTAAGGAATACTAAAATATAATATCCGTCTATTAAAATAAAAAAACTACTTTACTAAGGCGGAACGTGTTATAAAATTATAATTTCCCATTTACTAAAGTCAAATTTGAACGTCTGACGGATCTATTCGCAATACAGCCCAAACCCCAATGAATACATTTGAGCGCTAGAACGGCACGTGACTGTTCGTTTGTTCTTGGTAATAATAATCGACAAAATGTTTTTTACGACCCTTATGTGCGAAAGCTTGTCACTGCTCCGTGCGCCCTTGAAGTGAGTGCACGTTACGAGTTGACGACACAGGCGCAAAAATGAGTGTCGATAGTAGCCAAATGAGTACAGAGGAGTTACTTCGAATTTTGGAAGGTGTCGATACTGACGATGAAATCGAAGACCTTGTGTTCGAAGAAGTTGAAGAAGAAGATTTTGAGGTAAGTAAATTTTTAATACGCATATTCTATCAAATAACGCAGTGTTTCTTAACCTGTGGTCCGCGGACCCGTGGGGGTCCGCCAATGTGAAAACAGGGTCCGCCGTCTTATCCATGAAAGTTGAATGAATAAAGAAAGTGCTAAGACCGTTCGCACTTGATAGTCTTTCAATTTGTTTTTGATATTTCTATGTATATTATTTAAACAAAGAAATAGTAGTACATATTTAGGTAAAGAAAAAATACGTTGGGAGTTTATCTTTATATTTTAAGTTGCCGTCTGCTACTGCAGGTGTCAAAATACAATAACTCGCGAACGCCTAGCAAGTGGATATTCCTATTATTTAAATAAACGTTTTTTTTTTGTTTTACGACACTTTTAAATGGGTCAGTTTTTTTCCCTATACAAACAATTAAATAATAATTAATTAATCCGTCTAGAATATTTTCGTACTCTTTTTTTTGCGATAACACGTGATTTTGTACACACTAAAATACTTCGAATCTCGCAAGACAAGGGCATCATAAACTTTAAATAAGTCGCGCGCCGTGTTTGTAAGGGACAGAGAATGTGAGCGGGGCATTGAATAGCCGGCACGCCGACAAACAAAGAAAGAGCTACGTGCAATAAATGTAAGATTTATTGCTTTATGTGCAGGTGCATACCATAAAACCCTCACTCGAGCGACTTTATTATCTTTGTTTTCAGTAAACATATCCACGCCAAGGAATTAAAAAAACTAAAAGGAAATAATATTAATCCTTATGCATTATCTTCTCGGGTCTGTGTTTTACAACTGAATGTATTTTCATTCCAATTTATATACCTAGTTCCCAGTTCCCGAAACATCGAAAAGAACAATTTTTGTTTTGATTACGTTCCCAACACTAGCACTATTCTAATTTCCACTGCCCCCAACGCCAATGACGGCAACGAACGTCGAAGTATGACGTCATCAGCAAAGTAGTGAAGTGGTTCCATTGCAAAATAATAATGAAAGTTACAGTAAAGTTTTAATTTTTAAAGGTTTTCAATGACAGTAATTACACGCAAATTCATGAAAATTATATGGAAAACGTTGTGGTAATGTATGAGGTAAAATATAAGGGGTTCAATGGCTGAAATCAATTGTAATATCGGTAATATCGATATGCGGTTGTGACATCACTATTGTTCGTTCGTATTTGAAACGATTTTTGCCTTGGCGTCAGGAGCACAGCGTTTCACTTCGCGCCTTGGCGTTCAAAAGGGTACAGTCGAATAAATACAAAACTAGTAAGAACGTGATTGAAATTTGACCCACTTTCAGTGGTCGGATTGACTTGAAATTTGGCATGGACCTACTTTAAGTGCACGACAATGCATTACTATTCTGACATTGGTTCCGATCTGATGATGGAGAGGGTCCTACCTAAGGTCGTGGAAGATGGTTGATTATTATTACGCACGAGTTTTAAACACAAATGATAAAGACGAACTTAACTTTGCCCGGCGACTAAGCAAATAGATTTAGGTATGCTTTAGGCGACTGGTGACTTGGCTTGCAACCTGTCACTATTTTATCTCTTCCATCTGCTTTTAAATCTAAAATTATACTAGAAGTGGCTGCGAAACGTGAAACAGTCATGATTCTGTCTGTGTATCGTTTCGTGTGAACTGCCTACCCTATTCGGGAAAACAGGCGTGACGTATATACGTAAAAATATCTAAATTGGCTCTTCGATTTAACCGCTATGGCGCCATAGCCAAATAAAAAAAAAACTTTAAAAAATTGCTAATGCCAAGCTTTTCGATCGACTAAAATAAAAGCGCGGTCGTAATCCGAATGAACTTTGCCTCGTCGGAATTCGCATAACTTTGCCGCGGAGAAAAAACAAAGAATCTGTTATGCGGTTTGCATTTATATTTAAACTGGCCTTGGCTGGTTCGCGAAAAAGAACTACATTATTCGCGCCAAATCTGAATTGACATTTTTACTTTTTAATTAATGTGGCCAGACGTTTTCCCGAAAAATCCCGTAAACTTTTTTTTTATTGGGAATTTTTGTTTTCTCTCTCAGAACCACGAACACTATCGATTTAATAGAAAAGAAAGTAAATCTTGTTTTTCAAATATTTTTTTTAGGCGACATGTATTTGACAAATGTATTTCTATTTAAATCGTCATTTTTAAAAATGGTTTTGAATTCCATACAGTATGACTCTATTTTTATTATTTGTTAACTATTGCTTGTAATTTGACCATCGTTTCGTGAATTAGGTACTTGTATCTAACACGAAAATAAGGAACTACTTATAAATTGATTTTCAGAACGTTTGCGAGCTAACGCGGAATTGTATGAAGATGTGTCGACCGTTCCGCTGGCGGAGCTGTCTCAGTTTCCATACAATTTTGCGATAACTCGCAAACGAAATCGTTATCGACTGCATGGTTGTTTTCAATACACTAAACATGTAGGTGACGGCGGTCGGCAGACAGTAGTATAGTGTAAAAACAACCAAATTAGTTAGGAACAAGTGCGGCGACTGCATTAAGCCAACAACAACAACTCAGTCACAGTATTACCTACGATATTCCCATATTGTAATGGATATTGTAATATTATTGTAACCGCTTTAGGTACTTTCGTATTCGTACCTTTGAACTTCCCGCGCCATCTTTAAAATCGACTCTACTTCACAAAGCTCATTCCAAATTTGAATACTCGTAAGATTCGCGACAATTTTCGGTTCCAATAAGGACTCTAAAGTCTTGGCAATAACGGTTGACAGCTGACAGTTAAAGAAACATCATGGCGGTGCATGCCCGCTCACGCGGAGTCATTATCAAATGGACGAAAGAATGTTATGGGTATGACTTTTTTTTAAATAGGCAATTACGAGTTTTTTGCAAACATGTGTTATGCCACGATATAGTATCTTCAAATGGGGTAGGCTTTGAGTGACGAGGTATAAAAGTCGGTGTAACAGCTCGCTTTCCTTAGTCGCATCTTACGACATTCACGGAATAAATTGAGGGTTGTTATTTATACGCAGCTAGATTACGGGCGGGTTGCCTAATAAAATCAAGGTTAAATATTTTTTTGTATGTATTGTTTCACAGTTTAGGTTTTAGTTTTTGAATGCTCTCGGGTTTAGAATAACACCTCTTCAATTATTCCGTGGATATCTTTAGACACGACTAAGGAAATAGGTTAAGGTATACTTTAGGTGACATGCTAACAACCTGTCACTATAGTACCTCATAACTTAAACTTAAAACCTAAAAAAATATCTATGTAGAGTCTATGTAGAGTGTATGTAGTATCGTGTGTTCTGCCTACCCTATTTAGTAATACAGGCGTGATGTATGTATGTATATCTGTATGTATGTATGTAAGAACGTATCCACGATATTCTTTCTGCAACCGTAGCTGGCGGTCAGTAAAAGGCCCGCCAGTTGACTTGTGCTTCGCGGAGAAAACAGAGCATACATTATACAGAGAGAGCGTTACACGGATGTAGAGTATCGATGAGGTACAGAGAGATCATGAATAAGGTGCAGTGATATTTCAGGTAACTAATTTAGCAAGATTAAACAGTAATGGAAAAGTTATGCGTGAAATTACCCCTACTACTTATAATCTTGCCACGTTATACAGGGTGGCCCATCTAAAACGGTCAGTATGGGGAAGTCCGAAACTATACGAGATACGAAGATCTCTTCTTAGGAACCATGACATCGATTTTAATAAAAAGAAAAACTGCATTCATACATTTAAAAAAAAATGTGTACTCAGTCCGGAAATCGAACCCGGTTGTTTTGAAAAAAAAAATCTATTTCTATTTAGATTTCGATTGTGTAGGTCATAAGTAGTAAATGTGTGCAGAAAACATGATATCTAAAATGAATAAAATGCATTGTTTTCACATGCTTTTATTTATTTTAGTAGGTGTTCAGAGTGATACAGTTACAAACCAAGTTACCTACTAAAATAAATCAAAACGTGTAAAAACAATGCATTTTATTAATTTTAGAAATCTCACACACACACACACACATATTTACTGCTTAAGACCAACACAATCGATATCTAAATAGAAATAATACTTTTTTTCAAAACAACCGGGTTCGATTCCCGGACTGAGTACAATTTTTTTTAAATGTATGAATGCAGTTTTTCTTTTTATTAAAATCGATGTCATGGTTCCTAAGAAGAGATCTTCGTATCTCGTATAGTTTCGGACTTCCCCATACTGACCGTTTTAGATGGGCCACCCTGTATACTGGGGACTGTATTATTAAAAAAAAAAACGATTTGTCTGTGTTATTGTGAAAATTGTTGAAATGTGTTCCAGGGACTGTTTTATACAATGCTAGGTTTTATTTTAATGTTTATTGATTGTATTCAATTCAGAGATGAAGAAACTTGCATTGAAATGATTAACTGGAAGAGTGTTACTGTTCAAATCATCATCATCAGCCTATATACGTCCCACTGCAGGGCACAGGCCTCCTCTCAGTATGAGAGGACTTGGGCGATAGTTCCCACGCGGGCCCAATGCGGATTGGGAACTTCACACACAACGTTGAATTACTTCGTCGCTGTGTGTAGGTTTCCTCACGATGTTTTCCTTCACCGAGTAGCTCGTGATAAATATCAAATTTGATTTACTGTTCAAATATTTCGTCTGATTTCTGTATAAATCCGATAACATATATTTTAAAGTGGTCTAATTTTTTCTCCATTTATGACTAATTACATCTTTAACGATATCTTAAAATCACTAGGCACAGATAAAATAAGTGTGAATCCACACGCTTTTCTTTTTCAATATTCAAAATCTCCTCGTTCCAATTTCAAACACTATTTTCTTCTGCGCACCTGCCTGCCAGTGCCTGTTCTTAATCTGGCCATTGTCTATGCTCGCCGGGCCGTTTGAGGCGCGAACAAAAACGTTTGACGGGCGAGCGAGCGCGCATAAATTATCAGCGCGAGTGACAGCTCTGTTGGCGGGAAAACGGGGTGTTTATGTTTTTTTTCTTAGGGGAGTCTTTGGAAATGAGTTGGACTTCGAAGTTTTCGAAAATTGCGCTTTCTATTAGTGTTGTTACTAGTGGCGTATAGGTTTTATTTCCTATGCGAATTTGTGTCAAATTAGTTACCTACACATATAAATTTAGGTTCTAGACATTGAGCTCAAATACTTAACTGAATTAAACTGTGTTATGTAAAAAAATATGCTAGAAGTGACCACGAAACGTAAAATAGTCATAGTTTTGTCTATGTAGCGTTTCGTGTGGTCTGCCTATCCCATTTGGGAATAGAGTATGTGTTAAACCGATAAAGTAACTAAAGTAAGACATGAATGAGGATTTGTTTTCCTTTTCAATACTTAGCATTTGCCTTTCTCTGTAAATAAAACTTTTTAATTACTAAGTAAAATATCCATAAATCATTTGTGAAAGTACGGGGAAATACTTTCTTTTTTATCACAATGTACAATTATTCAATCGATCCAACGCCCTAACCGTGTAACGATTACTTCTCCATCACAAACGATTAAAATTTCATCATCGAACTGCCTCTATCGAAAAAAAAAACAATAATTAAAAGATTAAAGAACGCATCCATTAGCCGACGTGTCAATTTATTCGATTCCTAATGAATCGATTTAAAGTTCGATTGACCATAGACTACGATCATTTTTTAACGCCGGAAGTATCATGTTCTTGGTTCAAAATGAAGTGGCTATATAATAAAGCTGCGTGTCCACTGACATTGTGCGAAGGAAGAATGTATGAGCATATTGCAGTGAAAAAATTAGCTATCCTAGTACTTAGGTACACCTAAACTCCGTTTTATGAAACACTAGATTTTTAACGGTTAAAATTCTCACAAATTTTAAAGTAAAACCCAAAGCATCACCGCGAACGGTAATACCGTTTTATTGAGAACATTATAACAAACAGTAATAATGATTTCCAGTTTTACCTTTGTATTCCTGAGAAAAAAAATCTGTCTGTTAAAAGTCTAAATGAAATGGAGAATAATTCCACGAGTGTAGAGTTCACGCACATGACCTGTATGGGATATTGACATTCACTCGTTCATTTCATTCATTCTCTTTTTATACAATCGATTCTTCGCGTAGTTGTGTGTGTAATCATCCAATTTGTGGCACTAGGTATATAATAATTTATAGTGCCACAAGTAGCAGCAAGAATTGAAAGTATATTTGCACATTTGAAAGGTAATTTGTATCAATTCGTCAATTGACTGTCCAGAAATATTGACCACTCATTTGACTCCGTCGTCTGTTACATTAGTTTTATTATTTGGTTTAGAGTTCATCGCGTCGTTATGCTGATGCAATGCACTTTGATTCACAACTTTTTTTTTCAATCTCTGGTATTTAAATGACATTGCCAGTGTTGCCTGTTTTTTGCGTTTCTAAAATGTCGAAAAATAACGATAAATTTAATATCGATTTTCTGGGTAAGTTTTCCCACAAGATAATCACAATTTTTCTTACAATAGTAACACTGGCAAATCCTTCCAGCATATCCAGATTCAGGGTGCAAATATGATCGATGGTTTGGAGAGCACCACTGCAGAATTAACACATTCAGAACCAAAGACCCGGCTCCCGGGTTCTTCAAAACATTCGCGAGATACCGAGAACCCGGTAGCCGGGTTCATTTTGTACTAGCTATAGACTACTCGGTTCCGCGCAGGTGTTTTGATTTTAGGCTTGGTCGTCAATGTGTTAAATGAACATACATACATACATACATATTCTCACGCCTGTATTCCCAAGAGGGGTGGCAGAGGACATGAATTGAAAAATCCAGTGCCACGTTTAGCAATTTCAGGGTAATCAGATGGTTAAACGTAATATTGCAGTGACAGGTTGCTAGCCCATCGCCCACAATATACTAACCCTTTCCCAGAGTCGACCCCTTACGTCACCCACGGGAAGAAAGGAGGAGGTGCTTTTCTAAGCCGGCACCACACGGGGCACCCAAGAATTAAATGTGGTACCATTATTTGTGAATTTGACATTTGCACTTGTCAATTTAGTATGAACCTTTCAACGTTTACTTTGTGGGACAACTCACCTGCAAAAATCGATACTAACTTTAATCGTTAACTCTCGATAGTGGACAGCACTATTTTAGAATTGCAAAAAACAAACACCGTCATTTTCATTTTAGTATATGAGATTAAAAATTAGATCATAGAAAGCGATGACTGAGCACAAACAAGATTCGCAATACAACGAACTTCCTACGCGATGAATTAAACCGTTTTGTCCTATTTAATATTACCGTTGCAATTAATTGAAATCTTATTATCGCCTCTACTTTGCTCGGGCGAAGTATTTAAGTCAAAAACATGCCAAGAGCTAGTTAGGTCCGAGCCATCACATGCATTTTAATCTTAAAAAATTGGGTAGGAAGGTAAATGTCATTTAAAACTAACAAACGTGATAAAATCCCGCGTATTTATAAATATGAGTGAAAATCATTATAAAACATTATAAAACTAACAAGAAGATAACGAGGATAAGTCACGCGGACAGTGCGCGTTTTGTAGCAGCCGCCGCGACTTTCTAGACGAAGGGCTACGGACTAACCCCAAAACATATTCAGCTAAACTCTATTAAAGACGTCAGTTATCTATATTTTTGATTATACTCAAGCTTGTCCTCGAGGTTAGCATTTATCACATGTAGTAACACATACGGTGTCGCCATTCTGCACTCAATTTCGG
>BHDV01024876.1:150916-163276 GCA_005406045.1 Adoxophyes honmai | reverse complement strand
GATAAATGCTAACCTCTTCGGACAAGCTAATCGTATAATTATGATAGAACTTCACTTCAGGTAAGTTCGTTTAATCATTAATTATCAGTGTGTCTCACGGTAATTTTACAGTCCCCGAGACAATCTGCTGTGAGAGACTGACAGAAGTGACAGATATAATCGCGCTATACTGTTTTCTTTTAACTGTTTAGGAGCGGTACCATAAAAACACATAGAGTAGACTGTCAATCGCATTCTCTTTTCAAATTGACTTCCAACTAAATTCAATCATCAAAATCCGTTACTGACCCACAGAACGCTCTTTTGTAGCGGCTCTCAAACTGTGGTGCACATCTCACTTGGGGTTGCCACCTTTTTTTGAAGAAATAATTGTATTTTTTTTTTGCAAGACATCGGAAAAAATATAGTACAAGTGAGAAATTCAAGAATAAATAGAGAACACGTTAATTTTTAGTCGTCATTTGAATTTCCATGTGTATTTTAATTACTTCAGAAAAGCCAAATTTTTCGTACTCCGTTATATTTTATATGACATAGACCGTAACGTACGATAATACGGGTGACAACCCTAATCCCACTGCCCACCAGTGGCAATGAATCATAAGAATAATAACCCATGAAAATACCTGGCTGGCGTTGTGCTACTTAACTACAAGCACAATGTACCTATAATTTTAAAAGACAAGATTAAAAATCGTCTCAGGAATCTAAAGGTAAATCTGGAAATCATTATCGCAATAACACTTATTATTGTTTGTCTTTAAGACCAATTTACAAATATCTAACTTAGTACTTTATTTTTATAAATCAAATTAATAACTTTGCATAGAATGTCGAAACCGGGTATAAATTTTGAGAGCCGTACAGCCTATATTACATTTGACACTGGCCACACAGAATTAATGAAAAAGTGCCAACAGGAAACGTCATTTCGAATCACTTTGGCTTGAATTGTTTGACGTTTCGATGTTCGAAATTCGAATGAGCACACGGGAAATGCATTTTTAGTGAAAATGGTTTTATTAAATTCTAATAATGTAGAGTTTTTTTTGTGTGTACTATTATTGCATTGAGCACTTCATATTTACGTGAAAATTTGATATGCTTGGTGTTACGGATAGGTAGTTAGGCTTATATTCCATGTCATCAATACACAAACCGTATTATGGTTTCAAAAACGCTTCGTAATAAAATAATAAAAGTATTTTTTATGTACTTAGTACACACGTCTTGCATTTTTACTTTCTTCGATATAACATACTTAGACGTCATAATTAAAAAAATCAAGCAAACGTGTGCTACAAAAAAAACTGAAGTACTTCTCAAACGATCTGCGCAAGTCGCGTGCGCGTCTCAATTAAGTGGAATCAAGATCATTTCTACTCATTCGCGGCCAATTGCCTGCCATCCGAACACGTGCCGTGCGAGTTATGTAACTTGGTGATAGTCTGTGGTTGATTGATTTGTTGCTGGCTGGATTGAGTTGCTACGTGGTACGTGGATGAAGTTTTTGACCGTTTCATTTTTTTGTAAATGGAACAACAATAATTCAAAATGGAGCAAGGAACGCGCTAAGAGATCGGCAGCTGTCACAGCCTGAACAGTACGTCGAGTGTATTCAAATCGATGATGGATTCGATAACGATTCCGTTGGCGAATTAACGTGGAATTGTATGGACACTGAGACAGCGCCGCCAGCAGAACGTTTGCACAACTGCCGCGGTCGCCACGTCTCCATGCAATTCCGCGTTAACTCGCAAACGAATACGATAATAACTGCATGAACCTTTTAACACACTAAACGTACTGTCTCGGTTTCCGTACAATTTTGCGATAACTCGCAAACGAAATCGTTATCGAATCCATCCACGGCGATCGTAGAACAGTCTAGGTCAGCCATTCTCAAAGTGTGTTACGCGGAACCCCAGGGTTCCGTGATGTCCCTGATGGGGTTCCGCAAGAATTTAGAAAAAAAAACGCCATTCTCTGATCGAAAGTTTTGACGCGGCGAATACATGGACGGACGGGTGGACAAATAATACTTTTAAAAACTGCTGATTTTTTTGTAGGGTTCCGTCAAGTGTTTTGCTTTCCAAAAGGGTTCCGTCACTAAAAAAAGTTTGAGAAACCCTGGTCTAGGTCTAGATGATGCTCGTTGACTGACGCGGTAAGGAACACGTGCGGCTGCATGAGGTGAATGTCTCTACGTAATAGCTACGAGACTGTGTGGGATGCCACTTTAATATTAGATTAACGTGAGACTCACCCATAGTGACAACTAAGGATACCTCATGTTTTAAATCGAGTTTAGGTCGACATGTTTTGAGCCCGTAGCGCTTTATTAGAGCGCGTTCGGCAGCAGCCGCCGCGGCTTCTCCATACAAATATACGTCGTTGTGCGAACACAGTCCCTGGGCATCTAACTTAGTGTGGTCACTGTAAGGTAAAGTAACGCCCCGTTCACATTTAGCTGTCGTGTCGTGTTGTGACGCGTCAGAAGGGTATCGGTTTCATACACTTTGTTCTGTAGCGTTCACACTTATAAGATGCGATCTGTTGTGACGGCTTGTGATGTGTCGCGACAGAAGCGATCCCGATCCGCGACAGATTGGTGAGGCGCGGGGGGCGGGGCTCTGACGCGTCAGATAAGTATGCACGGGGTATCTGTTGTGTTGTGACGCGTCAGAGCTGCACGATATAGAAAAAGAAGTACTTATTGAATACGTACGAGGATAAAAAATAATTTACAATAAAGTATTGCTAAATTGGAGAAAAAATCATCTAAAAATAGCTAAATATATGGAAAAAAAGTTGCTGAAATTATCCCAAAAGTTGCTAGTTTTAAGCTACAAAGATGGCAACACTGGTCTAGGCGTCACAACACGACAGACAAATATGTGAACGGTCGGCGTCACGACAGATCACAACACAACAGATCACGACAGTCAAATGTGAACGCGGCTTAAAGTAGTATAGTCGTGGTGGGCATTATTTTCCCTTTCTGGTATACAGTCATATATATGTTGTATTGTTGCCAGCCTTCTGGCCGTAATTCCCATTAGCGGCAACTTCAGACCGATTTTTTACCTGTGGTCTTATCCTTTTACGTGTTACTATCGAACCAACTGATTCCTGACCCACCGCAGAACGTTGTCACGATAAACGTCATAAACATTTCCTTTGTCAAGCAATGCAATGTCACTATGACGTTCACTATGAATAGGTTCTATGGTGGGTCATCCCCGGAAGAAATGGAGAGGTGTTATTCTAAACCCGACACGTCACATTCACATGTTAAGTTTTACAATCGTGACTTTTAATTTCCTTTAAGCTCTTTATTTATTGTGTTTTATAACAATATCTAAGTATCAAAGCAAACAACAGTGGCAACACCGGCCCGCTGGGAATCCATTTTGTAAGTTTGACGCGCCGCCAACATGGCCGCCGCAAATGGACGCTAATCTTGTTCGGACTTGCCTGCATTAGTCTGGACCTAGCTTTAATAAAAAGTTTGGGACGATCTGCCGTTTGTCCTACTGACTAACTATTTTAGTAGCGAGGTTTTGCAAGTGGGAATATTCGGGAGTTTGAAACGCTACATTCAAATTTTACATACACTTAAATTTAAAACATACAAAGCCTTAAGTACCAAAACATTAAAAAAGCTCAAAGTTATTGAAAAAAAAATTGATACACAATAACACAGTCTCAAAAAAAATTGGACTTAATACTTAGATAAAAAAAAGGTAGACTAAAAATATTTCATAGCTTCTCAGGTCAATGCGCTCTGTGATTATGCCTACTGCACCTGCACCCTGATTTCAGTTTTTCGATGTTTTTTTACATGAAAATTCTGAGAAAAACTTCATAGGATTTTGAGACGCTTATACCTAGTGATCCATAGGACTCGAGCCTTTTTAGCCCAAATTTTAAAGCTCCAGAGGGCTTTTTAGAGCTGGCTTAATGGAATGGGTTTCAAAGAGCTAGTGATTTTAATAAGGCTGTAGTCTTTAAAAAGGCTATAGCCTTTTTTTAGGCTGTAGTCTTAAAAAAGGCTATAGCCTTTTTTTAAAGGGTTTTAGCTTTTTTAAGGCTTAAGCCTTTTTATAATAGTGGGAACAACGCTTCGTAGTCCCCTGATTTCTTCTCCAACACTTAACCGATTAAATGTGTTTTTTCATTAAACGTATAAAAAATGTCATAGCTGTGTTTCTATGTTCTTATATTTTAAAAATATCAATTAAATAATTTTAAGCCTCGGAGCCTAAAGAAGCTTGAAGGCTAAAATATTTTAAGTCTTAATATTTTGACAAGGACTTTAAAGTCTAATAATATATAGCCTTTTATTAAGGTTACGAGCTCCGAGAGTCAAGGCTGCCGAATATAATAAGGCTTGGGGCTAAAGAGCTTTTTAGGCTTTCAGCCCTCTAGGCGTTAAAATCGAAGCCAACCTTCAAGAAAATAGCTAAATGGCTCGAGTCCTATGGAACACTACTTATACCCGACCACTGGTTAAAATATTTACAGTCAATTTCCGGCCACATACATACATACATACATACATATTTTCTCACGCCCGTATTCCCAAGAGGGGTAGGCAGAGCACATGAATTCAAAAATCCAGAGCCACGTTTAGCAATTTCAGGGTAACCAGATGGTTAAACGTGATATTGCAGTGACAGGTTGCTAGCCCATCGTTCACAATACACTAACCCTTTCCCAGAGTCGATTCTTACGACACCCACGGGAAGAAAGGGTGAGACGCTATTCTAACCCAGCACCATACGGGGTTAAAATGTAATTACGGTAAATTTCCGGCCATCCTGTATATACCCCAGTGATATATCGCCACGGGGTCCGTTACGCTCTGTAAGTATTATGAAACAAAAAAGTTTTTAAGAATTTGATCACACGATAGTTTATAATTTCCCACCTGTTGTTTAATATGTCTTAGGGCTATACTTTATTAAGTGGCGTAACAGTGCGTAGGAGTGCATTCCCAAATGTCCGGTAACATACAGTCAGCAAAATATCGACACATCAACAATATATTCGACCTTAATGTCAGACCAATAAGAGCGTGTTCACATTTTATAGACACGTTGTTGCTAACTGTGCGAATTAGTTCGGTTTTTGATCATGTTTTAATGGATGGATACCCAATACATGCACATGTTGATAAGTCATCTTAAATAGGTTAAAAATTACCCAATTTTTAGAGTTCCGTACCTAAAGGTAGTAAAGGTTCGAACCAGGACCCTATTAGTGAGAATTTGCGGTCCGACTGTCCGTCCATCTGTCACCAGGTTGTATCTCACGATCTGTGATAGCTACTAAAAACTACAATAAATAAAATGAAATACTAATTTACGTACGGCTCCCACATAAAACAATCGTGTTTTTTTTTAGGTGTTTTCAGCCGATATCGATATAAAATAACGGTAACAAGTGTCTTCTTGAAATGTTCACAGAGTATTTAGTTGTTTAATTACGCTAAGAGTAAATAATTAAATTAAAATAAAGTAAGTATTTAAGGGGGCTCCAACAAAAAAACGTAATTTATTGCAGCCTTTGGCACAAAACCTTTCGAGTATGAGTGCGACTCGCACTTGGACTTTTTTTCTCTTTATCTCGATATTTCTCAGTTACTATCTACATCGAAAAATAGTGAATTACCTACTTCTGTGTACTATTGCCCCACTGAGCAGACGAAAACCTAATATCACGTACTTTTTTTTAAATTAATACTTTTACTAACACAATAAATTTGACATAGATAAAAACATTACTGTCGACCTAATCTAAAATGAACCTTTAGAAACAAACAATAATTTAATGCTATGTTTGCAATAAATATAATATAATACCTACCTACGTCATATACGTTGTGCAATAATAATCATACGCATGTTTTATACTATACTGTCTAAGTAGATGCTATCCTGTCAAAATACCCAAAAGTTTAGAAAAATGCTGTGAAAAAACCGGCCAAGTGCGAGTCGGGCTCGCGCACGAAGGGTTCTGTACCATTCATAGCACAATCACATGACAGCCTGTTGCCGTAATTAATATCTAGCTAAAAACTGCAATAAATCAGTTTTTTTGGAGCCCTCTTAGATAATTATTTTATTAGATTTTTAGTCATCATCATCAGCCTATATACGTCCCACTGCAGGGCACAGGCCTCCTTTCAGTATGAGAGGGCTTGGGCGATAGTTCCCACGAGGGCCCAGTGCGGATTGGGAACTTCACACACAACGTTGAATTACTTCGTCGCTGTGTGTAGGTTTCCTCACGATGTTTTACTTCACCGAATAGCTCGTGATAAATATCAAATTTGATATCGCACATAAATTCCGAAAAATTCAGAGGTGCGAGCCCGGGGTTTGAACCCACGACTCTCTGCTTGAGAGGCCACAGTTCGAACCGCTGGGCTATCACGGCTATAAATTTTTAGTATTCGTTATTATCTCAGTGAAAACGGTCTAGCTAGCACGGTTCGTGAGATTCAGCCAGGTGACGGACGGACGGACTGAGAAGTCCAAAAGAATAAAAAAAAATTTTTTTTGGAAAATACAGGGTGATATCGAAATGGTGTTGCAAAATAAGTTTTTCTTACTAAGTCCATATTTTGAGGTCGGTAATAATATTCTATCTTAGTATGATTATCCTAAATTGTATCATGCTAATGTTAACAATTGAACTATTGTACCTACTACCTAAGTACGTTGTGGTAGCCTAGAGGTTTTATGTGGCCTTTCATGCAGAGGGTCGTGAGTTCGAATCCCAGGCTTGCACCTCTGATTACCATGAGCAATTCGGTGAAGGAAAACATTGTGAGAAAACCTGCACAAAGCTGCATTTTTTTACAAAGTTAAATTTGTTACAAAAAATAGTAAAAAAAACGATGTATGTACAAAATGTGGAGACACGATATTCGAGTAAAAGCATATATCACTGATCCAAGGTCCAAAGCAACGTTCGACGTAGGTTTTCACGCCATGATGTAGTCCTGTTCTGAAAACACTTCAATTAACCGAGTAAGAAGTACTAATTTACAGTAACACACAAAACAGTTAATTTCCACTCTTTAAATGTACCCAATTCTTTTCTTTTGAAGCATAACTCGTGTACATCTTTTAGGCCAATGCCATACTCCCGCCGTCGCTACACGCAGCACGCAGCGCGACCAATCGCGTGCGCAGGCGGTGATTCCTGATTGGTTGGTTAGTAACCGCCTGCGCTGTGATTGGTCGTTTCCTCGCGGCACATGCACCGTGTGCCATAGCCTTAAGCGCTAGAGTTCAAAGCTCCTACTTTTTATATCACTTTTTGTGAACCGTTCACGGTTCGTAGAATCACCTATTTTTTTTCTCAATTCTGTGTCATACATAACGTTTTGCGCAGTTGATGAACGAAAGTTTTGAAAGGCTTGTTTGTCTACTTGACATGTTAAATGTTTTCGCCCTAGGGTTATAATTATATTGTAAATTTACGCCCTAGAGCGGTAATAGCACATTGTGAATTAAGGGCCGTAAAAAGGATAGTACTAACGAGTCTGTTATTTCGAGTTTGTAATTTCTTTATTGTCCGTGATACATACGATGATTTTCATCACATTTGCGTGGAAAAAAATTAAAACATTGTAGAAATTGCGCTAGTTGCGCAGTCAGTGAGTTTGGATTGTCAATTTTTGTCGAATCATATACCACAAACAAGAACTGTGTTTTGTACAGACTTCGAGTATTGAAAACCGCGTTGTCCAAATAATCCAAAGTTTATTAATGCGCACATTAATTTCGAATTTTAAAATTGGCCTATACTAAACGTGAAATAGTCATCGTTTTGTCTATGTAGCGTTTTGTGTGCTCTGCCTACCCCGTTTGGGAATACATGCGTGATTGTATTTGTATGTATGTACTAAACTTGAGTTTTTAATAGTTCAATTTACATTTTTACACTTGTTGTTAAATAGTTAAATTGTATCTTATGTACGACTTTTAGTAGAAGTCGTATTTCAGTATACTTCTACAAGAAACAATTCCTAATGATTCCTAGTTGCCTATGCCTCTCGGCATATCTCTAACCATAAAACAAAGTGTACGCGTCCATAAGTCAATATCATCGTGTCCATTCATTAGTAGTGATGGAACGAATGAATCATTACAACTCTCAAGATTTATTACCGAAATCATTTACGAGAACAACACTAGGCTTATGTGGTTGGTAAACCATTCCACGTACCAATTTCAACCTTGTTGCTAACGACTTATGATTTGTCATGATTAAATTTGGACGCAACGTTAAATTGGTAATGGTGGCCGTCAATAGATGCATCATTAATTCATTTTATTTCAAATTTCGAATGTTTTCTTTTTAATTCAAGTGCTTTCTTCGCGATGCAGTTGGAATGTTTTTACTTTTTTTCTATTGTGCTTATTTCTAAAGGCTAGTAAATTAAATTATTGTTTTTTTTGTAACGGCGCAGTAAATTTCAGCCAGTAGCAAGTTAATGTTTTTACTGGGCCACACATTGTTGTATCTAGAATAGAAACACGTTTATGTTATGTTTTTATCTGTAACACCAGACTTGGGATTCACAATGATGTTTGTTTTAAAAGCAATTTAAATTGAAAATTAATAGCCTAGGTAAAGGAGATTGTTAAGAAACAATGCCTCTACAATTAACACATACCAATTCCATTGGAACATATTATGCATGCACGCGACAACACGCGACATTTTTATATACACGCATGATCACTCATGCAAGTAGGACCAACATCGCGACGACTAAACCTTAAATTAATAATCAGTTGCCAAAGATGTAACACGTTTTTATTAATGTGAGTGAGCTGTGAAATAAAACGGTCACGTCTGGTGTGAATAGTTACTTGGGTGTCAATACCTCCACACTTGATGTCATGCCAGGACTAACTCAGATGTGGCAGAAACCTCAGGGAATAGGGGAACGTTGCTCAACACCCTGCCGGGCTGGTTACGTGTTGCTGCTTTCACCTACTTGTTGTACGAACTAGAAAGAACAAAAAAAAAGGGCGCCATGCAATCTAAATGACCTGATTGCAAAGGTATAAGTATAAGTAAGTTCATTTGCTCTTATCAAAAATAGACTTAAGAGTCTATTTTTGATAAAAGCAAATGTCAACTTTACTAATAAAAGGTGCTTTCGAAATAATCGACAATGTTCGCTCCCTGGATACAAGTTGGCTATGTTGTATTATATAAGACCCAATATGACTGTCATAATCAGCCAAATTATTATTTACGTTTATTACAATAACCTAACCTACCTACAAAAAATTGTACTAAAATTTATGAATCGTTAATTTCGATAGTGAAGGCAATCTACTTTGGGATTGCAAAAACTGGCAACATCGGCTATGTCACTTTAGTACTTTAGTGGCCGGTAAAAAACTTCGCAAGATTTTAAGATGTGGGGTCTGGAAAGAGGATGCACGAACTTACTCCCACCACTTAAGATCTTGCCAATTTTATTGCAGGCCAGAGTTAAGATAATTTTAAACAAAAAAAAACCGACTTCAAATCTATACTAATATAATAAAGCTGAAGAGTTTGTTTGTTTGTTTGAACGCGCTAATCTCAGAAACTACTGGTGCGAATTGAAAAATATTTATTGTGTTGGATAGACCATTTATCAAGGAAGGCTTTAAGCTATATAACATCACGCTGCAACCAATAGGACCGAAGAAACAGTGGAAAATGTAGGAAAAACGGGGGAAATTTGTCACTATTCCACGCGGACGGAGTCGCGGGCACAACTAGTTAGCAATATTTTGAAAGTATTCTGTTTACTGAATGTAAAATCTTGACTTCATCAACAAATTACCGAAAACGCCGTACATCTCCATACAAAATTTGAAGAGTTCCCTCGATTTCTCCAAGATTCCACCATCAGATCCTGGTGTCGTGCAAATGGGACCAATTTCGAGTTATACCCTTTCGATTAAAAAAAAAATTTTGAAAATCGGTCCACGGGTTTTCGAGTTATCGAGTAACATACACACAAAAAAAAAATAAAAAAAAAATAAAAAAAAAAAAATAAAAAAAAATAAAAAAAATTAGGTCGAATTGAGAACCTCCTCCTTTTTGAAGTCGGTTAAAAATATACTACGTAAAATGACAGTTAATAATTTAGAAAACACATGATCCTTTCATTCTCTGTGGTCGGGTAAATCGAGCGACACAACCCATGCTTCCGACTCAAAAGTACCAGGCGACCATAATCGCGTAAGATGCGAATTCGAGATGAGAACGAAGTGAGCGCCCCCACAATCCGTCTGCGGTCCGCGCGAGCAATAAAGATTAGCGGTGTGAGGGAGACAGCTGCTGTTTTGACCAGACCGTACTTGCATTAATGCATAAGGGGCTTAGATAACTTTTTTTTACCTGTAATGATAGATTTAAACAAATGACACGAGCAGCACTATGGTAAAAATCCACGCAGCAAGCCCGATGATACACAATAGGCGGGCATTTGACGAATATGCTTAGACATTCGCGTTTAAATTTGTTTATTAATATTATTATAATGATATGCGCAAAACAACATAATGACAAAGCGAATATCGCGACTGAAAAACTAACTGCGGGTGTCTTTTTTTTTCAACGGAAATATCTCAAAAATGGTGGCGTTTTTATTAAGTTAATTTTTTATATGGCAGGTTACCTGACCACCTGTCTCCCCTTAAGTTTGTCATACTAGTTTAGTTACTGGACACCCTGTATATTCAACACCTGTGACTATATCGATATTTATTCCTTCGACTGTACTTGACAATTTAATTTTCATTTAATTTTCATAAAAAAAAAACAATTGTAGTGAGTGAGGCTTAATAATTAATAATAGATAATGTCAGTGCGGAAAATAAATTATTACTGTATGAGATTTTGAGCACAGGAATTGAAAAAAAAATGTAAAAAGAAATAGGATTGAAAGAAGCATTAGTGTGAAAAACATAAGTTTGCGTACTATTTGTAGTCACAAAAAAAAAACAAATTTTGAAACTAAAGTCAAAACTCCCTCGGGAAGATAAACTATCCATAACTCCCCCGGGTACAATTTAAGTCTTTGTCCTATAGGATACGAGCTGGTAATAACACAATTGAAGAGCAAGTGAAAAACATTAATTAATACTTTATTACATACCTGTAATAAATATCTACTGATAATAAGTAAATGAATCACAAATCACAAACAACGATGTCATAGCGGCTCCAAGCAACCTTTCGCGCATTAATGTCAATCGTCCCCAATAGATGTCGCTGTGCGCGACTTATCTGAGGTAACGTTTGTCTACTCTAGATATTATAATATAATACGGAGAGGAACGAATTTCTCGTTCAAATCGGTTCAGTAGTTTTTGAGACTTTTTGGTATATGCTACATCAAGAGCTTTGGTTTTTGATAAGATAGCATTAAAATAAAATGATTAATAATGTAAAATTGTTAACTCATTACAGTGGAGGATCTTAGGCTATTACATGATTATTTTAATTAATTTAATACTAATAAAGTAGAATTGCTTTTTTAAATTGGTTCGAAAAATGGGATAATTAAGATAAATCCTATCTTATACAATACAAATCTCGATTTCATTTTGAACAATTATAGGTTTTATTGAAAAATAATTTTCCTACTCGTGTGGTGTCGGGTTCAGAACGTCACCTCTCCATTTCTTCCGAGGATAACGTAAGAGGCGACAGCGACAAGGATAAATAGGTGTAATATAACGATAATAAATATAGAAAATACCACAATAAAGTAATAGATTGTCGCGACATATCATGTATTCTACAATTGTGTTAAATAATTGAATTACATTTGCAACTGACACCACTTCCGACGATACTTGAATAAAGCAACAAACGAATAAGGGCCGATTTTTCAATCACCAGATAAAACTTATCTGTCCGATAAATGTTGGCTGTCACTTTTCTTTTATATGACGCGAAAAAAGGATAGCAATATTTTTAACTGGCAGATAAATTTATCTGGTGATTGAAAAATCGGCCCTAATACTAATAACGTAATAACTTCTAAAAGGCTATAGTCGGATTTTCATAGTAAAATGGCCCTTTGACCAAATGGGTTGAGATTTTTTTTGTGAGTACATCTTATAGTGAGAGATATTTATGCCGAGTGTCAACATCATAGGAGTGACAGTTTTTGACTTATGATTTTTTAAACTTTTTTCTTTAATTTCATTTTTTTCGGTATTTAAATAAAAATAAATAAATAAAATAAAAATCATTTATTTCAGGCATTGCCCATACATGTTAGTAACAAAATTATTCTTATATCTATGTTAGTATATTAAG
>BHDV01024876.1:133362-147251 GCA_005406045.1 Adoxophyes honmai | reverse complement strand
TGTCCTTTCTTTTCCTTTCTCATTCTTTCCTTCTATTCTTTTTTTTTTATGATTTTTTCTCTTTCTCTCTTCCTTCTCTTTTTTTATCTTAATATAATGAATACAATTAATTGACGCTTTGTTCGCTCTTATTGCGTTGACATAAAGCTTTTTGCGTCCGCGTTTTGCCGAAAAGGCGTCGACTAATGTGGGGAGACTCCAAGGAAACAGGTTTAGCTACATTTCTAATTATCTCACAAATTAAAACCTAAAAGTGGTTACAGAATGTGAAATATTCGTGGTTTTGATTATGCGGCGGCGGCGTTTCATGTATTCTGCGTGCTTCTATGCTTATAGTTGGGCACTACTTCATGGGTTTGATAGTACTTTAACTTAAAATGTAAAAAATACGACCTCTTCCATCTGTTTTCAAACCTAAAACTACGCTAGAAAGAGCTGCGAAGTGTGAAATAGTCATAATTATGGTTTCGTCGTCACTTTTCGTGTGCTCTGCCTACCCCATTTAAAAGAAAATTATGTAAAAGTATGTAAGAAAATTCACGTAAAACAAAACAAAATGACGGACAAGAAAATCAGCACAACCGAATTATTACACCATGCACCCTAAATTCCTTAGCCCATTGCATTCAATTATTGCATCCAATTGACAGTCCAACATGACAGCTCGGCCAACTGTATACATTACACAACAGCCGTATACATTACACTTGTCAGTATTGAATGCGGATCTGTTAAATGAGGTGTCCTGAGGGGTCGTAGAATAGGGTGGTGTAGCCCCAAAGAATACCAGTCGATTTGTTTGTCGATATTTTGTCGTTAATCGAATGTAATGCTGGACTTGTGGGACAATTATACAGGATCAACAAATAATTGGGTCATGTATTGCAGGATTTGTGGGACAATTATACAGGTTCAAATAAAAACCGGCCAAGTGCGAGTTGGACTCGTCCTCGAAGAGTTCCGTACCATTCATCATTATCAGCCCATATACGTCCCACTGCAGGGCACAGGACTCCTCTCAGTATGAGAGGGCTTGGGCTATAGTTCCCACGCGGGCCCAGTGCGGATTGCGAACTTCACACACAACGTTGAATTACTTCGTCGCTGTGTGTAGGTTTCCTCACGATGTTTTCCTTCACCGAATAGCTCGTGATAAATATCAAATTCGATATCGCACATAAATTCCGAAAAATTCAGAGGTGCGAGCCCGGGGTTTGAACCCACGCCCCTCTGCTTGAGAGGCCACAGGTCGAACCGCTGGGCTACCACGGCTTTTTACCGTACCATTGGCTAGGTAAATATTTTAACCTGCTCGTTATCAGGGTAATTGAGGGGCCTTGAAATCGTTTTTAGCCTTCTAGAGATTCCACGGACTGAAAAACGTCTCCAAACAATTCCGCGATAACTCGTAAACGAATTCGTTAACGACTGCATGATCGTTTTGAACGTACTAGACGTACTGAGACAGTGCCGCCAGCGGAACGTTTGCACAACTGCCGCGGTCGACACGTCTCCTTACAATTCCGCGATAACTCGCAAAAGAAATCGTTTTCGAATTCATCATCGTTTTCATTACACTTGACGCTCAGTACGTCTAGTATGTTCATTTCGATGGTGCAGTCGTTAACGAATTCGTTTGCGAGCTGTCGCGGAATGTATGGAGACTTGTCGACCGTGGCAGTTGTGCAAACGTTCCGCTGGCGGCGCTGTCTCGCCTTCCATACAATTTTGCGATAACTCGCAAACGAATTCGTTTACGACTGCACCATCGAAATGAACATACTAGACGTACAGATCACGGAGAATTTTTATTGTTTTAAAATTTGCCACCGTCATATTTTATGTCAATAAATGCATCATCACACAAACACAGCAGCGAAAGATCAAACTAACAAGTCGTCCCCAGGGCCCGGCCCCTAGGGTTGTCCCAACGTAATGCATCTGCAAATTGATACTCGTAATATAATTCGATTGTGCGACCCTAATATTTATGGCTTCTGATTTCTGATGTCCTAGTAATTATTTGAAAGATTGAATATAATTTTAGTCGTTGCAAAGATACTAAGCCAAGCTAACCTTGTAACATTGGTACCATTATCTCGGCTGACAATTTGTTTTAATTACAAACACAATAAAAAGAAACGAAGTAACGTTTAATGAAATTTAAACTGAAGAGGTTATAATTCCCGACGCCAAAGTTGGTTCATCAACATGGCCTGGACGTGCTGTGTTTTAATCTGACGATTATCTGGAGGGATTCGCTAAATCTGACTGTTTAAAAAATGAATCTTAAATTTTTTGAGCTTAATTTTTCGAAAAGCTTAATAAATGGCGAGCAAATGTTTTTTTTTTCATGTTTATTGGTCATTCTCTAGACTTGTCTTGTAAGTGTTTTTACTTGTGTTCTAATTCTAATTAGCACGTTGCTTTTTTCATGACGTTCATTTAAACTTAAATTCTTATGGGGCACTTTATAATTACTAACGGTTAGTTAGTTAGAAACGATTGAAAATTTACATGACGAGTGAATTAGAAAAACGACCCGGTAATTAGATTTTTATAGTTTTTCCATGGTGCGTGAATTAGAAAACGAAGTGCTGTACTGTATCTGTAGTTAAACCGTTTAATTTCCGTTCAATCAGTCGTAAATCTAAGCAGATTTACACAAATTTTCATCCACTATTATACCCATTAGGAGTGGAATTTATCAAAATCCTTTCTTAAGAGATACCTACGTCATAGTAGCTTTATTTATGCAAGATATCAGCCCGATCGGTTTAAATTGGCCTAGTTCAATGCCAACCACAGGAACTTTAAACCTAATAATTTTAACAAAAAAAACGGCTTCTAATTAGCAATATCTTGAAAGCATAGGTGTACATCTGTTTAGGTACCTTTAGTGGTGTAGGGACACCTAGCGCCATCTATCATCAAGAGGTAGAACTTCTACTGTCAAGAAAAAAGGAAGCCTACATCCCGCTATCGAAGTTTCGACGAACGGTTGCATAAATACAATTTCCAACTTCCTCTCTGCGGACTTCGGTCCCCAGGCATAATATCTGCCTGGAGAGAGATCTCTCTATTGGAGTCTTTCCTAAAGTTGGCCTATGCATATAGAAGATTGTCGTACTAAGTCTAAGTACACAACTATACTTTGTATACGGTAGTGATAAACCGCATGCATTTGCAGTTGCCTCTAACTTAACTTTCCCTTGCAATACTTTAACCAAACACCATGGATAAAAATTCTTTATTTATTCGGAACACCATAATCGCCACTCAGTCTTTCAACAAATATGGGGTCTTCCCAAGTACCTATGCCGAAAGTCGTGGGTAAAAATCAGTTTACACCCTTACTTCGTAAGTAATTAGGTTTGCAGAAATTTTGTTCATGATCTGAGCAAATTTTAAGAATTATGTAGCTTGTAAATAAGAATAAGAAGGTATAAGATTTTACCGAAATCCTAATCATAATGTGCCTACTATGTTTAGAGGCAATAATAAAATTGTTTACATAAAGAAACCTGTGTCCTGTGGCAGCATTGTAATGTTTATAAACTCGACATCGATACTATAATTTCATTATCATTTTTAAAACAAATTATTTTAATTTAAAACATGACGAAATGTTTTTTTTTTATATTATATGTAAGTAGGTAAAGTTATGTGTCATACTGTACCTAATTAGCCATTAAAATACTCGTGACTCTTCATGAAATTCACCTTCCGAGTTCATTCCTAAAACTACCCTCATAAATTGTGCTGCAGTCACCTAAATCACTATTTATAAAACTACTTATAAAACTTAAATCACATATCGTTTTTCGTATTTATTAAAAAAATTAAAACACTAAGGAGCTTTAAGAAAACAACGGAAATTTAATACATTGTGACTCTTTATGATTACGAGTAAATTTATTATTTTTGTCCACAGAAGCGGGCTGAAGCTCCGTCAGTTGACCGACGGCCGCCATCTTGTGCAAATCATCTACTCCCCAAATGGCGCCATCCAGGACTGCGAGTACATAACCCAAACAAAATCAGCGAGAAACTTCCTAAAAACACTCAGAAAAGAACTAAAACTAGCCTTAGACGAACAAAGCTTTAAACTACAACAGAATGACAAAGCAAATTTTGATGAAGAGAAGTTTTACCGCCATTACAGTAATGTGACGTTTCGGATTTTGAAGAGTGACGAAAGTTTGCCGGTAGATGTCGCTAGTTGGTTGGATTTTGATAAGTTGAAAATGGAGTGTCTGGAACGACATGAAGAACTAAGGTTTATGATGGAGAATAAAAATAAAGTCGGGTCTAGTTCACTGGCTAGGTAACTATCGCTATAAGTGTAGCCTTAGAAGATTAATTAATCGAAATAATTTTTGTTGTAAGTTATTACTGAAAATTTCTGGAGCTCTAAAATTTCTTTATGCATTTTTGTCAGTTGTTAAATTTTCGAGTGAAAGAAATTCAATATACTCTCGACTTTATGCTTTAAGAGTTATATGAGTTAGCGACTTAGCATTGAGAAAACTGCACGTGATTATTATAAGCACGCTCCGGAAACAGCTGATTGGTTTGCCATCTTGAATATAGATTTAGCGATGTTTTTTACAACCAATTATATGCGCTTGCATTTTTTTAGAGTGCAAGAAATTCCGATTATATTTGTTGGAAAACACTAATAGTGGAAGCTAATGCAATTTCTTGGCAATCAATTAATTTGTGACCCACCATAGAATGTTGTCACAATAAACGTAATAAAGATTGCATTTGTCGAGCAATGCAATTAATGCAATGTCACTATTGACGTTCACTGTAAATAGGCTCTATGGTGGGTTCAATTGGGTCGATAGTACCAAAGACGATGGGACTTTTCGCTTTTTCAATACTCAGTCTCTAACTCATACTTATGTTTTGTTTATATTAAATAGTGAATCTTTCTCCGATTTGGCTCTACTAGCCGGCTTAGCACGAAAAGGCGCGAGTAGAGTCGCGCGCAAGATAGTTCTGTCACTGTCTAATTAGAGACGTCAGAAAGTGATGGGTAGTCTATAACGGATAGTCTACAACTACAATAGGCTAAGCACAGTAGAGTCAAAGTCTATCGCTTCCTGCTAAAGATATTGTGCCACTTTCCGACAAAGCTCTGTAGTAACACCAACTCAGAGATAGATTTGTAGATCGCAAACAAATGAAGATAAAATTTCATTTTGGAATAAATCATTATTACCTGTTGCGTAAATCAAAATTAAATTTTCATATGAAAAAAGTATCTAACATTGCCTTATTTCAAGACTGAATTTTGTTCTCATTTGATTATGACGATCCCGCAGCGCTATTGTCTAACGCACCAAAAACCTACATCGTTTTTAATTTGAAAGAAATCGCTTTGAAATTGAAACATTTCAAAGCGAACTGACACTGAAACTAGATTTTTGATGTGTTAGATCAGACAGTAACGTTGCTGATTATTGTTTTTGAGTTTAAGGACCCAGTGCCCGGCATGGCACCAATGATCGACATTTTCAGTGTTTAGTAAACTGGCATTAAAAGTGACAAGGAGCGTGTCGATCATTGGATTTAAACTGTTGACCATTGGGTTCTTTTACGCTACTGCATTATCATCTGATCTCTGGGGTCTTACGGGTCCCAGAACTCAGGTGATAGGGTTTCAGGTATAGTGGTCGGCTATAAACTTACCTACACCAATCTAGCCAAGTTTACTGCCGACCACTATAACTAGATATTACCGCTTTCCATGCACCACAGGCACGTATCGTGCTTTAAATTCTACAATACAAGTCTTTCACCATCAACCATCAATGGAATGACCTTTTCCATTATCTTCTACAGTCTACCATCACTTACAGAAAACCACATCGTTCTTACGGTATAAGAATATGTATTGACGCTTACTTTAGATTACGTTCTCGTATTTGATACCATCACGATGGTGTTAAAATTGGAAACAAGTGTGAAATATTGGGATGTATAATTTGACTCCTAAAGATTTATAATTATAATAGTTTTGCAACTCAAAATCGCCTTTAAAAACTTGTTCATCTCGTCACGAAAATTACGTACGTATTTCATTTTATACTATAAAAGTGTAGATATTTAAAGGCAACTTAAACAGTTGATTGACTGTTTGTTAATTCGATGACAAAAACTTATTAAATATTTATTTCAACTTTTAACCAAGTAAATTTCAACTATTTCAAGTATTTACTAACTCATGGTCACTTGTTAGTCAAAATTGACTTCTGTTATTAGTTGTAACAAAAGTCAATTTTGACTAAAACTTTTAATAACTTATAAGTTATAACAAACATGGTTTAAAACTTACCACTAATAATACATATTTTCGTTGTTTTCTTAGATTTTCAAACATTCTGTTCTATTCTATTTAACACAAAACTTTTAAATCATTTTAAATTCAACTAACAACGGAACAGTTTCGAACTTGTACAGACTTCTCTCGCCCAGTTTCCCGCCAAATCAACTGTCACTGTACAACTTTTTTAAACTAACCATAGACTAACCAAACGACAGGTCACGGAGATCATTGAGAGAGAATTTCATAGTTCCCGGAACGAAATGGTGCGGCGCTGGACAGTTAGCTGAGAATTACAACGAATTGGGGGTGGATAGAAAAGAAGACAGCTGCTGTAGGGCGCACGACAATTGCCGAATGAACATCGGGGCGTTCAAAAGGAGATTCGGCTATTTCAACTTTCGGCCGTTCACGATCTCGCACTGTCGGTGTGACAGGAGGTTTGTTTTTAATTTTTATTTTTCACCAGTCACGTTTGGACGAACGGTTTGCTTCAGGTCACGCTTAATTTGTCTTTGACTGGCCGAGTCAAAAAGGGACCATAGACCGTCATTTTGTAAATATGCATTGTTTGCAGTGGGGTTGGTTTGGTGGTGGGTTTGGAGAATTTGGTGGTTTTGTTTATTTTATTTTATTACATACATTATTGTACAGTCACCGAAACACAACATTTACCTTCCTTAAATACGACACCTTCAATTAAAAAAAAATCCTTCTTTATTTGAATTATTTAACCGTCATTTTAATTAGAAGCCGTATACAAAATTCGTTTCAAACTAGTTATACTTAAACACCGGGAAGTCGTTACCGTTAAGGTATTATAAGGATCTTAATTAGTACCCTATATCATAGCATTTTATGTCTACCTCAAAGTTTAATTGATCGTAAGGCCGATGCGTTTAAGTAAAACCACTTCGATATGTTTTGTCGCAGCTCGTTTACTAAGAACAGACAGAGATGGAGAAGGGCCAATTATACATTTTATTTATTTGCCAAGCCTGGATTGGATGAATAATATATTTCCTAGCCATTTAGAATAGTTTAATTTGAACTTAGAACGAATTTAGCGCGAGGTCCGAATCGTAACATTTTTCAATTTGTTTCTTGCCAGTTTTTTTAGAGACGTTTTTATTCGTTTTTAAAAGATCATCTAACTTTAATAAAAGTCCAACCGTGTGTTAGGCCTGTGGTCTAATATCAGTCAAACATACGTAATATATGTAATATCATCACATTCAAGCTAAACTTTGTAACTTTTTATCGCAAAATTACTCTGTCGTAAGTCTATCACATAATCCGATACCTGAGATTACATTTGATTACTCACTCCAAATTTCATTCAGCCCTTTAATACTGGCCAATAAAACCATAAAACGTGATCTATGGATCATTCACAGCTGCATGTTGGCAACAATCTTTATAGCACTCTGGATCCACATATGACGAATAGCCGCACAAGTTTATGAGAGCCACTCTGTGGTGGCGCTGTCATCGCAGAAGCTCTACAAAGTTAGTTCGCGAAGCGTTAGTTCCGTATTTGGCCACCGGCACGAATAACTTGGTTTTCGGATTTACATCAATCCCTACTCGCCACATTTACGATTATTATTTTAAATCATAA
Source organism: Adoxophyes honmai (assembly GCA_005406045.1). Lineage (NCBI taxonomy): Eukaryota > Metazoa > Arthropoda > Insecta > Lepidoptera > Tortricidae > Adoxophyes > Adoxophyes honmai. The sequence goes on along the minus strand of BHDV01024876.1, from coordinate 139,296 downwards.
AAACTCGCTGGTGGTCTTCGGCGTAGGCACTCAATTACGAAACAGGTCATAACGGAAAAGGTCATTACATTTGATGGCGTTCTATCCCTGAGGAGGAAGGTGGTATATCAAAAACGAACCGCGAGCGCGATTCGGACTTCTTTCTGCAAAGTTACTTACAAAAAATGCACTGGCCACATTAAGACGTTTGCACAATACTGATCGAATTTCGAATTGCGCCGCGGACGAAAATTAAAAAAAGGAAAAACAATTGACAGACAAAAGCGCGACGCCATGGAGATACTAAGAGTCCCCGGCACGAAATGGTGTGGAAAAGGTTTTTCAGCAACGCGTTACTCCCAGCTCGGTGGTTACACGCGAACAGACAGATGTTGCCGTGTCCACGATCTACGATGTCCTTTCTGGATCGGTGGCATGGAGAAGAAATACGGACTTTACAACTGGCGTGTGAACACGCTTATGCATTGCCGCTGCGATGAAAGGTAGGCTGTATCGGTTGCTGTCGTTGCTTTAAAAAGTATAAAGTTGTCGATGGTAATTTGATGTTTTTTTTTGCGGTTGTTGTATGCTTGCACTATGCACGGATTTGTGTGGTTATTTTTCTGTCTTGTATGCACCGTTATTTTAAGTACATTTCTGTTTTTATCATGTTCATGATTACATATTTTCAACTTCAACTTTTAAGTCTAAATATAGGTACGGAGTCACTTTTAATTGATAATAAACACAGAAACCATTTTTTACCGATTAATGGCAGGCAATTGTGACTAAATTAACATTATTTATTTATTCCAAATTTTAATTAAGAATTTAACTTTCAACGAAAACCAATGTCACCCTACGCCTTGTTAATAATCTATGAATTAGTTTAGTACACGCAACTCTTTGAAAAACTAAGTCGTGCAATAAACTTTACAAACCTTTTTACAATTTTCTTCGTCGTGACAATTTACTTGTAAAATGCATTTAACATAGTTAAGTACCTACGTGTAGGGTAACCTTATTTTATCCGATATATTTAATTCATAATAAACAATTTTAGAGTAAATAAACCGACCGAATAATACGAAACCGATAAATAAGTAACCGACTAAAAAGGTACAGTAAAAACTCGATTAACCCGACTAATTGTTGTCGTTAGGCATCCGGATAATCGATGGTATGAAGAAATGACTCTAAAACAATACGACACGACTGGAAATTTTTACCACGGGGCGTGACGGCACAAGACCCCACTCCGGAAATTTGATGATCTATAACTTTGTCGATGTTTAATTATTGGAAAAACCAAAAACCACGGGTCACATATTTTTCCATACCCTAACCTAACGTAACTAACGGACTATTTAGAATTACATATTTTGACCCAATCAAGTCGACACCATATAGTCTTAGTTTTGTCTATGTAGTGTTTCGTGTGCTCTGCCTACCCCATTTGGGAATACAAGCGTCATGTATATTATATTATATTAATAATAAACAATTTTAGAGTAAATACTTAGAGTTTAGTGTTGTGAAATTTATTACATATTAGTAGTAAAAGTAAAAGATTCCTGCACACAAATAAAATATCACCTTGTATGTAAAATTAAGCAGTTGTTACTTGTTACACATTATTTTTGAGCAAAAATGTAAAATATAACTTTAATTAGAAAGTACTTCACTTCGGAACAGTTTTCAAATACAGATGCATTTTAATAGAGTCATTCCGAAAACGAAGCGGAATAAAAATAAATGGGATATAAATGAAATAAATAGATATAAAAAGGCTGTCGTCGGCCACGATAGGCGATGGGATTTCTTGAGTGACACAAAATACATAGAGTAGTGTTTAAAACTTTTATTTTTCCATTTACTTCCTTACATACTACTTCTTTACATCCTTACATCACGCCTGTATTCCCAAATAGGCAGAGCACAAAAGACGTAAGGTACATAGTTAAATTTAACCCGAATACAATAAAATTTCACGTACCGTGGACAAATTTAGCAAAACTTATTTTTTATTTTTAAATACGCCTTCACGCCTATGGGCCGTTCTCCAGCCGTACGATTTTTCGTGTTCTCAAGTTCAACTACCTGTGAAATCCAAATTTTAACAGATAACCTTATAAAAAAAATATCTTACGTAATTCACACTTTATTCTGCTCAGAATAAGTCTAACAATAGTATATTCTAATTATTAAATGCGCGAAACAAAAATCTAAAGTCAGAGGAGTCCACATTTTGGCCTTGTCCCACCTCCAAAATTTGTTAGTTGATGACATATACTTCGGAAACTAATCGCGGAAACTATAGGTTTTTGTTGTTCACAGCAAGCCAATTATATGATAAATGAAATCCTATTGCCTAAATAATTATTATTACGTTAGTTTATTTTTAAAACCATTTTTAAAAAGTGTCCCGAGTTTTGCGTCTTAACCTAATTTGGCCATAAAACGCGTCGTACTGCTCAAACGCACACTCCGAGAGACATCGACGATACGTTCCTAGAAAGAATCTATCACGCCGCGACGGCTAAATAGTGCGAACCTGTGACTTATTGTGTTGCTGCCAAATCACGAAGGAAAGAAAACAACACGATTTTTTTGTCACAGTTGAAAGTGATTACCGTTTTATTTTTTTCTCGCTTGTTTTGTTGATATATTTAACTCGGATTATTTTGACATATTAAGCAGTGTTATAATTACTTACACAAAAAATATTGAGTTCTTATTATTAACCGTTTTGAAGTAATTAATTAAAAACTAAATTGCTCACGTGATTACCGCAACGGTGATTACCGTTATTTGAGTGATCTCCGTCATTTTATAGACGTGGTTATCAGTATATCGGTTATTTATTGAGTTATTACTGTAAAAAATAAGTTTTAAATAGTGTTTCTCTTGATTATGAATATTACTCTGTGCAACACAAAAAAAATTACACCTAATTAAAAAATAATAATTTCACGTATCTTTTTTCACATCAATGGTTATCATAAATTAAAATTATTATACTATTACTCAAGATGTTTATAATTCAAGGCTATAAATGTACAGCATAAAGAGTCTTGTGATATCAATCAAAAAACGTGATTTCATCCCATTATTTGTACTTTTGTGATTACCGTATTATATGAAAAAAGAAAATTTTATTATCTCGATAGTTATAAGGTTTAAAGTGATGCCTCCTTTTGCAAAACGTTTGAGATGTGAAGCATTATTCGATTTATTCATAAAAACACAGATTAACATAAAATGAAATTATGCTACGGAGTGTCACGCAAAACTGCCTTGCTCGTGGAATGGCCCCTATGTTCGAAACGTGACTTACAAAATCATGATTATGACTATTTCACGCTTCGCAGCCACTTCTAGCATAAGTTTAGGATTGAAAACAGATGGAAGAAGTAGTATAATAGTGACAGGTTGCTAGCCTGTCACCTAAAGCACACCAGTTTTATAACATTTTTAAGTAACTATAGAAATAAACCTGCCAAGTGCGAGTCGGACTCGCGCACGAAGGGTTCCGTACCAAAAACTGGAAAAAATCAGATTTTTTTTATGGGAGCCCCCCTTAAATACTAATTTTATTTTTATTCAATTATTTATTTTTAAAGTAGATATTTAATTAAACATTCTGTGAGCATTTCAAGTATTTAGCTGTTACAATTATTTAAATAGACCCAAAACAGCAAAAAAAATACTGCAAAAAAATAGGTTTTTTGTATGGGAGCCCCCTTAAATACTAATTTTATTTTATTTTAATTATTTCCTTTTAAAGTAAATATTTAATTAAATATTCTGTGAGCATTTCAAGTATTTACTTGTTACAGTTATTTAAATAGATCCAAAATAGAAAAAAAACACGTTTTTTGTATGGGAGCCCCCCTTAATTATTATAATTATTTTAATTTTAGTATTTGTTGTTATAGCGGCAACAGAAATACATCATATGTGAAAATTTCAACTCTCTAGCTCTCACGGTTCGTGAGATACAGCCTGGTGACAGACAGACGGACGGACGGACGGACAGACAGACAGACAGACAGCGAAGTCTCAGTAATAGGGTCCCGTTTTTACCCTTTGGGTACGGAACCCTAAAAACGGTACACCTGTTAATAATTAAATGAATAGCAAATCTGATAATTTTACATAAACTGCGACTCGGTTTTCGTTCGACTCATGTTTGCGTTGATTGACTAAACAATTTTAAAATATCCAATGACTTTAAAGATTTGCCTTGTAAATCGTCATTTTAGATTTTGTAACGCAACAACTTGACTGAACTGATTAATTATTTGAATAACTTGAATACAATGCAAAGTCATGAACTTCAATTACCTTGTGACTGTAAACTGTCAAGTATTAAATGAGGGGCCGCTACTAGCATATTTTGTTTAGATATTGAGTTGGCAGGTATAATAGTCACAGGTACCTAGCCTAAAATACACCTTAACCTATTTTCTAAAATAGGGTAACCGACTAAAAAGGTACAGTAAAAACTCGATTAACCCGACTAATTGTTGTCGTTAGGCAACCGGATAATCGATGGTATGAAGAAATGACTCTAAAACAATACGACACGACTGGAAATTTTTACCACGGGGCGTGACGGCACAAGACCCCACTCCGGAAATTTGATGATCTATAACTTTGTCGATGTTTAATTATTGGAAAAACCAAAAACCACGGGTCACATATTTTTCCATACCCTAACCTAACGTAACTAACGGACTATTTAGAATTACATATTTTGACCCAATCAAGTCGACACCATATAGTCTTAGTTTTGTCTATGTAGTGTTTCGTGTGCTCTGCCTACCCCATTTGGGAATACAAGCGTCATGTATATTAAAAAAAAAAATAGAAGTAGGTACTCTACTCCTCCCTTGTCCCGCGCGACAATTAGAAAAAACCTCGATAGTATCTCCCTACCACCTAATTGGTGGTCATAAATTACCCGTGAGCTATCGGGCCGTCTGTTTATTTGTACCCCCAAATAATTAACGTCGGGTGATATTAAAAATACAATAAAACATAATTCTGCGGTTTCGATGAGGTATTTTATTGACAAATTGTTTTATTCCCGCGTTTTTGTTATTCTTTGTGGGTAAATAACACCTTTCCGTAAGAAGCGATATAGGTTTTTTCAACCATTTTTCATGAAAATCGCGAGCCCTTCACCAAGTAGTATTTCTATTCAAAGTGACAAAGTGTGTACTTAATTCTAACATAATTAACTCATTTTGTAATATCTCCGTATTTTTTGATTTCGGTACGACTCCCTAACAGTAGGTAGTTTTACGTCCTCCCAGGGGATTGCAACTCATACATTGAAAAACACTGCTATATGTGACAAGCTAGCAACCTGTCACTATTATAACCACTTTTATCTAACTTCATTATAAAAAAAATATGTTAAAACTGGTTTCGAAAAGTGAAATACTCATGGTTTTGTCAATACAACAGTTCGTGTCCACTGTCTATGCCGTTTTTTCATAGGCGCGATGTATTTATTTATGTTTGTATTTTATCTGCATGTTACCAGGCACATCATTCTTCTAAGATTAAAGAATCTTGTGCTGAAAATTCCACTCGAATTTAGTTCTTATGGACACTTGACACTTGATTAGTAAATTCAATGTTCTCCTATCATAATTTGAAAAGTAACCACAATGTTCACCTCGGTCCAAATCACACAATGGCATCACCTTTGATCAACAAAAAATTGAGATGGGTATTTTATTGCAGCCATTTTGAAACGGTATCAGTTGGTCCGATCTACGAATATCTGGCGACAGGCTGTAATAGGTTGAACACCGTCGTTCCTTAGCCTCTTGGATGAAATAAAAAATGCCATAAACACCTAGTTAAGGTTATATTGAGGGATGATTTTTATACTTGATTCACACTCGCGCGCGAGGCGCGAGACGAGGCGCGAGGCGAGGC
>BHDV01024876.1:105230-132493 GCA_005406045.1 Adoxophyes honmai | reverse complement strand
GTGACCGGCCTGACGCGAGGCAAGACGATGCACGAGGCGAGGCACGAGGCGAGGTACGAGGTGAGAGTGTGAATGTAGCATTAAAAAGGTCGAATTGGAGTTGTAGTCGTAAACATTTCAAGAATGTCGATTTTTAACGTCATAAATACTAATGACAAACTAATGTTACGTTTTTCAGAATATAGTAGTAATCTAGAATTTGAATAGTTACTCCAAATTTACTCTGTTACTGTCATTGGGATTTCTATATCCCACCAAAAATAAGGAATCATTCGCGTACAAATACCTCCATTGTTGTTGTCCCCAAACCAGACCTTTCCGCCCCGATAAACAAGAAAATAGTTATCTCCAATAAGTAACAAAGAAACCACCTTTTCACCCTTATTCGACGTTCATAATTTATGTATTGTCAGACAACGTATTTAAGCGCGTCGCGCATTATTCACACATTATAAATCGCACGGGCGATAACGGAACGCAGCCATAAAGCCAACATGGCGGCCTATTGACAGTTCTCTGACAGCGGTTTTGGCGGGAACCGTGCGAGTCTTTATCTAGTTTTGTTTTCGCATTGCGAGTCAGAGCCGCAGAAAATGGAATTATAACGCGCTATTTACACGAAGTTAAGTTAGTTACTGTGTGATGTTGGGATAGAATAACACTTTTCCATTTCTTCCGTGGATGTAGTAAGAAGCGACTAAGAAAATAGGCTTAGGTATGCTTGGCGACACGCTAGCAAGCTGTGACTATTAAATTACTTCTTTCATCTGTTTTCATAATAATCATGGTTTTGTTTATGTTACGTTTCGTGTGCTTAGCACGAATTTGAGAGTGTATTTTTAATTAGAAAGTATCATGGGATTAATGATTAAACAAAACAACTAACTTTTTAAAATCGTACTTAACTTGAGTGGTGACAGCGGAGAGCAAACAAAGATAATGAGTTGAGATGAGTGAGATACGGCATCGGTCGCTTGTTAACTGGTTGCAAGTATGGCGTCTTTCAACATTCTTCTGGTAAAATAAACCACAAACCTGCACGCAGGTTTGCGGACACCTGTTTTGTCTATGGTTTCCGAGCCATTGCCTATCCATTCAGCCGTGCGCGCGATTTTCGTATTTGGAACGTCGCGCAAAATGGCATCTCGTGTCAACTTGTCGTCTAAACGGCCAGTTGTTCGAGAAATATGGTTTTTTTACCTCATTAGGTACATCTCGAGTTTACTTTTTAGCAGACTTCAAAAAACGAGGGGCGTCTCAAAGAGCACATTCTACTTGCCTTTATCGTTAAAAAAAGTTGAAAATATGTTAGAATACAGTTCTTAAAATCTGACATCTGACTGCGATTGGACAACTAGCATCGGCGTAAAAATCTGGCAAGAAAAGTCGGTCGCACCATTGTTACAAAAAAAAGTTAAGTAACAAAGTGGAGTGTTCTAAACATTTCATCCACACATACATCACGCTTGTTTCCTAAATGATGTAGGTAGAGCGCAAGAACGCTACAAAGACAAATCCGGGGCTTTTTCAATTTACGTAGCCACTTCTACCACGTTTTTAGGTTTTAAGTCCAGAGTAGGGCTTCCAATACCGGGATCCCGGGATCCCGGGATCCCGGGATCCCGGAATACCGCCTTTTTAAAGGTCATTTTCCAATCCCGGTATTTCCAGATCGAATACCGATACCGGAAACTCGGTATTTTTATAAATTACTTTCAACTTAACCGTGAAGTTTATCTGCTTATATTATAACGGCTTTGTAATTCTGTTCTATTGCTTTCTTTTGTCATACACTTAGTTGATTTTGTAATTGTAAGTGCTATAGCGTTAGCCATTTTGCGAGGACGATGAAGACTTAGAGACATAATGAACGATGGATTGGCAGTTACTGTCGAACCAACATTGGTGGAATATGTTGAATTAATGCCACGATCCTAGTGCGCTGTCACTGCTCATGAAAGTACGCTAAGTTATATAAAACTTTTAAAAAATCTCCCACCAAAGATGATTTGTTTTTGCAAAAAGGTAAAGAATTAAGTCTGATTCTTGATTACCGCACAAGATGAAATAGTTTGTTCAGTATGCTGGAACGATTCTACAACCTAAAAGTTTGCATCGTCAGTCTTTTACCGTTGAAACTAGTTGTAGAAGCCCTTTGCAGAAAATAGGCCACTTTGATAACTGCAATTTGTCTTGAGAAATCTTGTTTGTCTTAAACAAGCTGTATAGCCAGAGCACTACCTTAAGCGCTGAGCCAGCTGAAGCATTACGCAACAGAATCACAGAACAGCGCCTCTCCGAAGTTACTGGTACGTTAGTGTACTTGAAAAATCCAAAAAAGTAAGTATATGTAATTTAAAAAACCTGACTATTTTCCTTAGCCAAAAAAGAATGCGATACGGCAGGAGATAAAAACTTTGTTAAAATGAATAAATAAATAACATATCGTAGAGCCGGTCGGTGCAAGAAGATATCATGGAGTTAGAAGAGGATGGTTTAGATGATGACCCAGAACCCGTATAACGTAACGAAATAACATATTGCTAAGAAAATTATCTAAATGTCATTATATGAGGTTATATGTTATTTAATTCTTAGTTGTTTCTTTTGATCTGAAATAATTAATAAAGCAAAGCAAATTGATATAATATAAGTATGTATTACTAAAATAATGAAAGATTTCATAAAATATCGTAAGAACAAATCTAATCCTACAAATTAAGAAAAGTCTTCAAAATGTCATCTTTTTATTTTCGTTCCACATTTTGCCAATTGTATTGTATTCAAGGCAATCCAGCAAGAATCCAGTTGGATTGAAAACCGCGCTGGATCGCAATTGCAATCCCTACTGATGACTGTTTATGCAATAAAAACGATTTGATTGTTCCTAACATGGCATTTTTTACTTTTTTTTATACTTTTAATTGTTTCGCTAAAAATCCCGGGATCCCGGGATCCCGGTATTGGTGACATCGGTTTCGGTATTAATACCGAGATCACAAAAGGTCCGGTATTTGGAAGCCCTAGTCCAGAGGCACTATAGTGACATGTTGCTAACTCGTCTCCTTAAATATACCTTATACCTTAACCTATAATCCTTCGTGTTCTCGTACGACATCCAAGGATGAAATAGAGAGGTGTTGTCCTAAACTTGACCACACAGCAGACATTTTATCCATTTTCAAATAATCTATTAAAGTGCCGTAATAATATAATAACCGTTTGTTGCGCAGTAGAGAAACCAATAAGCAAAACATGAAATATGAAACAGCTTAAGTTGTGCCATCAATACGACAATGTTATGGGTAGTCCTAGTTAGCATTGTCTGTAACTGTAAGGTTTGCGCGTGGGCTGAGCCTAGACTCTGTGGAGCAGTTTGAAAGATAATAGGACAACTGCCGCGCTTTTTGAAGATACCTACTTTATGTCTCTTGGTACGAAGAGCAAAATTCTTCATTTTTAAAACGGGTACTTTGGTTTATTATCTTAACATTTATGAAAGGAATAAATGTTATCTTTGATATTTCCAGAGTATTGGCAATTTTTGCAGACCTCTAATTTTTTTTAATTACGTGTAGGATAGATCATCATCATCATCATCAGCAGCCTATATACGTCACACTGCAGGGCACAGGCCTCCTCTCAGTGTGAGAGGGCTTGGGCGATAGTTCCCACGCGGGCTCAGTGCGGATTGGGAACTTAACACACAACGTTGAATTACTTCGTCGCCGTGTGTAGGTTTCCTCACGATGTTTTCCTTCACCGAATAGCTCGTGATAAATATCAAATTTGATATCGCACATAAATTCTGAAAAATTCAGAGGTGCGAGCCCGGGGTTTAAACCCACGACCCTCTGCTTGAGAGGCCACAGTTCGTACCGCTGGGCTATCACGGCTATACTAGGATAGGCTATATTAGGATAGATGCCCCATCGAAAAAGAGGCAATCTACCCCGCAAAATATTTGATCACGGCCATCCCATGCAACCGCACAGAGACATCCCACAACATAGTCAACTTAGTTCTAGTCGCAGTCTCTTGATAGATAAATAAAATAACATGTCTCATTCGCGAAACTAGATTAATTAGAATCGAGGCAACTATACTGCCGAGCATCTATCCGCATTTTACCTTCCACACTTTCCCTTCACGCTAGCGCTAGGACACGGATTTTATCGACCAATAATACCAATATCTGTGTGTGAAATCTCTATTGCAAAGCTCATAGACTTAATCGGTTTCTTTCATCACTTGTTTATTTTTAATACTAGGTAAAACGGGTATTGCCGGTGTTTTCATCTGCTAAATTAATTTATTTCATTCTAGAAAAATCAGATTAGCTATGCCTAATTTTCATGTTTGATACAGTAAGTAATTCACAAAAGAATGATCAAATTGTAAAAATTAGACAAAATTACTAACTACTAGGTTACATACATCATGGCCATGCATAGCATAGCATACAATCACGCCTGTGTTCACAAATGGGGTAGGCAGAGCACACGAAACGTTACATAGACAAAACTGTGACTATTTCACGTTTGGTAGCTATTGTTAGGTTTAAACATAGGTGAACGAGAATACTGATAGGCTGCTAGCCTGTCGTCTAAAGAGTCCCCTAAACCTTTTCGTCTAAATCGGTTTGGGAGTGAATTTCAAAAAAATTGTATATATAAATTAAGGGTTAATAAAAACAAAATCACGATCGCTTCATTTGTGTAACGAAAATTACCTATACAAAATGTATGGCTAATTGTCTAATTGTCGTTACACAAATGAATCAATTAACTTTTGTTTTTATTAAAGCCCTTAGAGTTAAACCAGCGAGTCGCTGCAGAAGCATTTTTTCAGAATTCTATACATGGCAACAATTTTATCTGTCAAACTAATTGTCAATCACGGTTTTTACATAACCTAAAAATATCGCATCAGTGATTTGTTACGGAAGTATTATCGTGTTATAATGGCTAAACCGATCAGAAGGAGTGTAAGAAGCATGTTATTTTCTATGATCTCTAACTACAACCAGGTTAGAAGTGACGAAAATGAGAGATTACTGAAAAATAAACGAATATTGGATGAAATCATTCAGACGCGGTAAGTTATTGTCAAACAATGTTGATGCTTTTAGTGGCAGTCTTTCATTTTGAATTATTTACATAATAGGAACGTTGGTGTTTTTGTATTATAATACCGTACTTAATTATTTTAAATAAATAATTTATTTATATTGATTCTAGCTGGCGTGGGTGATGAAAATATCAAGCAAACTATTGAAATATCTGGATGGAGACAAAGATTTCTAAGAAGTATACACAAGAACCAACAAGAAGGAAAATTGATTGTTTATCTTGATGAAACATATGTCCATCAAAACTATAGACCAAAAAAGTCATGGCAAGGGCCTTCGACTTCCAGTGATGTTGAAAAAATTTCATCCAGCAAAAGGTATATTATGGTGCATGCTGGATCAGAGCAAGGATTTGTGCCAAATTCTCTGCTTGTATTTAGCACAAAATCCAAAGCAGCTGATTATCATGATGATATGAATAGTGTAAATTTTTTATAGTGGTTATGTGAAATGTTAATCCCAAATTTGACGGAGCCTAGTGTGATTGTAATGGACAATGCAAGTTACCATGTCACACAAATAAATAAGCCTCCAACCATGCACAGCTTGAAGGCAGACATTCAAAAATGGCTAAGGGAAAATAAAATCCCATGCGAAGAGTGCTATAAAAAAGAGGAATTGATGTGTCTTGTTGAGGAAAATAGAGTTGGTTCTGTATATATATTTTATTTTTATTCATTTATAAATATATTAACCTTTATGCATTTATGGTTGTTGCTCATGCTATGCCTCCAATTGAACAAGAACTGTTTGCATTTAAAGGAAAATATCAAAATATATTTATACAATGAAAAAGTCTCAAATGTATGATGTCCACCACATTATACTCATTGCATATTAGCATGTTGATTAAATATGTATGTATAAACAAAATTTTATTTTCCTGTGTCAAAGTTCATGGTGAGCGTCGAGGCAGCTGGGAGACTGCCATAAGGGCAGCATTGTGAACACTGGATTGGTGTTCAAGCTCGGAGCCACGCTAAAGAAACTTGATAGGAATAAGTTTGAATAGCAGTCGAGATTAGGATTTTTAAACTTTAACATTGTCAATTTTTTTAATGTTATCTTGAATAATATTGTATTGAAAATTGATTCAGAATAGGTTGCAGTCATAACTATTGTTTTTGCGACGGTTTTTCAATAGTTAAAATCATACCCACCTCTAATGAAATTTTTACTTTATTTAAATTTAACAATATAAATTATAAATAGAGGTGTCTGTGATTAGCCTCTAGTAAAGGCTGGCTGTGTTATGTTTATGCCCGTCGATAGGTAGGGCTCTATACTATAGACCGATAGGTACTTAAAAGATGGTAAACAATCTTGACATGTCTTTTTATTGAAATACACAGTCTAAAAATGAAAATCGTTACAATATACAATTCAATTATGAAAGTAAATGATTTTTTCATACCTAAATTGTAAAATGTAAAGATTTTGATTTATAAAGTGTATGTTTAAATAAAAAGACACGTTAAGATTGTTTACCATCTTTTAAGTACCTATCGGTCTCTAGTATAGGGTAGAGTAGGATCCCCCTCCATTTGTAGGGAGGAGGGATGTAGAATAGGTTTTATATATGTAATTATGTAAATTTGGAATACATAAGAAAGAAGAATATTAAGATGTCACTCAGAAAAACATAATAGATTTGTCAGTATATAGAAAACTATCGAAATAAATCAGAATATTCTCAAGAACAGTTTTTATTTACAAAGTTACCTATTAACTAAACCCCCGTAGCTCTACAGTACTTAGTAGTCAATAATAAATTAATATTCCTAATGTATTTTTTTAAACAAATTTATAAAATAATAAAGCCATTTATCCATGAGTCATAATCAAAATCGTCTTCAAATTCATCTGTATAAATAGATGGTTTTATCATTTAGTTTGAAAACTAATTAAGTACTAAAAAAAATGTCAAGTACCAAAACAGTTTTCTCCTACTATAGTTAGTAATACCATATAAAGATTTTTTGAATTTGCCGCTTTTTTTTTGTGCAGCGACTCGCTGGTTCTACTCTAACTATGAACAATTTTACAAAAGGTAAAAGACAGATACTTAGATACTCTCAGAGGCACACGTACAAGTGCAGTTGATAGTTACCTACTTTACTACGTTGGTAACGTAGGTACAGTCAGACAACTAATTTCTAGAATACCGTAGGCCTTTGTAGATCTTTAAACCCACACCTAAACTTAACAGAAACTTATTAAGTAGGTACGTGAACTTTTTCCCGGACGACCGCGTAATAAAATAAGAAAATGGCCAAACCACAGTCTTCGCGCCATAACTTGGATGCACAGATAAGAGCACTCGAACGAATGCGCCAGACAGCCGTTGACGTACCGCGCCATCTACAACGCGTCTTGTTTTGGCGGGAAATTATGGTAGCCATTTTGGCGCGCTGTCAATAGCTGAAAGGAGCTGGCGATTTTTAAGTGCTAAGAAATGGACTACGAATTTAGTAGAGATGCCATTCGATTGAATTAATTATTGAGATGTTTTTGGTTTGGTTTGCGTGCTATCTAACAATTGTTAACACTCATAAATTATAGCAAAGGTAACAATTATAAATTATCTATACTAATATAATAAAGCTGAAGAGTTTGTTTGTTTGTTTGTTTGTTTGAACGCGCTAATCTCAGGAACTACTGGTTCGATTTGAAAAAATCTTTTTGTGTTGGATAGACCATTTATCGAGGAAGGCTTTAGGCTATATAACATCACGCTACGACTAACAGGGGTGAAGAAATATTGGAAAATGTGGAAAAAACGGGGGAAATTTGTCACTATTCCACGCGAACGGAGTCGCGCGCACAGCTAGTAAAAAATAAAATAATGTGCTTACCTACTTAAAACAACTTTTTCCGGTTTGTCTACGAAATAGAATTGTGAATCTGTTTTCTTTTGATTTATTAAACGTGCTTTGAACTACGAGTATGTGTCAGAAATAGTGGCTCTATCAATTTTATATTGTATTTAACTTTTTAACTGTATACAAACTAACAAAAAAATAGTGACGTGATAATGCGTCGATAAAATATATATCGATTTCGTATCGAGATTCATTACTAGCGGTAAATAAATAAAAAGTACATCACATTAGTGGTGGCCCGAAATAAACATGAAAAAATCCGACAAATCCTTTCTCCCGCCGTATTTAGCTAATTGTTTTCCTTACTGATCGTTAGCAATAGTACATTATCGCTAGTTAATGTCGGACCGTGGGAGCGGCGGGATTACGCCGAGCTGACAAAGCTATAGCTTAGCGGGCGCTTTTCCCTTTGTATGCACTTAAGGAGCACAGAGTACTGTGCAGAGAGATCTTAAGGCACCAATATAAAATAACATAACCGTGAAAATTGTGAACACTTACTATGTGAGACTAGTAGGTAGTAGGCAAATGTAATATGACAATGTAGTCTATGTCTGTATCATTGGTTATGTAACATTTTAATGGTTCGTTCTAATGGAGAAAGATTGTTTAAAATCGGGTCATATCGGCTGCATAAATACAATTTTATATCTATATACTTAGATCTTTTTTTACTTTGCACCACAAAAATTGTAAAATTTAAATTAAAAAATGAAAAGCGTGGAGATAACAGACGGTCTTGTCGCTATAACAATCTCTACCACACGTTTATCCTCGTTAAAATGTTAGTCTTGATAGTTATTAAAATCGTACAAACATGCAATCATGCCAGAGTTCCCAAATGGGGTAGACAGAGTATATGAAACGTTCCATAGTGACAATTTTACGTTTCGCAGCCACTTCTTGCATAATTTTAGGTATAAAACTGATGGGAAAGGTATAATAGTGAAAATGCAAAGTTCCTAGCCTGTCGTCTAAAGCCTACCTAAACTTATATTCTTAGTCGCTCCGTACGACATCCACGGAAGAAATAGATTGCATTAAAATCCTAATTTAAAATACGGCGTACATTCGAACATAAGAAAATAACTGTCGCTGTTTGGTACTCTATGTATCGGACTTGTAGCGCACTCTCCTGCTTGATTTGCCAAACTTCTGGTCAAGTCGTAGTGAAGTAACCGTGTGAACTGAGTAGAAAACATCGACACTGATATCGATACACTTACGATACCTGTATGTTTTCTTGTATGAAAAATGTTTATAGCAAGCTGCAAGATATTGCGTTTTGGTTTGAATCAAGTTATAAAAACTAATCGTGTATCGTTAATATGGTAGCTACATCATGTAGTGATAAAATATGACAATTTGCATCATGTTCCTGTTTATTTTAAAACAACATTACTATAACAATTTCACATGACAGTAAGTCACAGTAATAGACAGATAGTTAATTCCACTCGAAAATGCCCGATTTATGCATCGATACTTTCGCTATCGACTCTCCCCCATCCCTCCCGCCACCGTAAGCCATAAGTGGCTTAGTTACAGTACCGTCAAACACCGAATCGATGCGGGCTAAGAACAAAAGAAGGCTTACGCTCCCGAAAAGGAATTAACGGAAAACACTGGCCAGTAACTTGTGTTTTTTTTTTCTCGTTAGCCAAAGTGCTGACCGAACAGCCAGTGTTTTTTTCGGACCCGCACTTTTCGCCTTTTGTCGCGCTCGATTTTTGAAAGTTAGTGGTTTTGAACGGTTGGTCGTTAAAGTTTGAAGAGCAGTCAAGTGCGATGTACCGTGGCTATGTGAAGGCATAGCTGAGTTAGTACTAAGTCAATACAACTTCACTTGCTTTTATTTTATTCCATTTTCCAGTTCCATCTTCTACTAATGCGGTACTTTTGCAAATTAATGTATGAATGTAAGAGTATGACTTAAGTTTAAATCATACCGACAGGGTTCAAGTAAAATACATAAACTGAAATAAATCGTCCAAAATTGGGTAACCTAAATACCGACATTAAAAAAATGCTGATTTTATTATTCCACGTGTTAAAACCGCAATGAAATCAGTAAAATCTGTTCTGGATATATAAACTTTATCGCTTCCATCAATATTTTATCACCCAACGTGCCTATGATTCTATAAAAATTGGACTCCATTTCTAGTTAAATATGTGCTCAAGTATTACCAGTTTTTTTATGTTAAGTAGTTAGCAACCTAGAGTCACAAATAAGGCACAACGTAAGAACAATTTCTTCAGAAGACACAAAATTTTGCCATCAATCATCATCAACTTGTAATGTTACGTTTTGATGAAGAGCATAATAAAAAACAACAATTTAAACTAGACAAACAGACAAGGAATTTGTCACATACATACATACATACATATCCTCACGCCTGTATTCCCAAGAGGGGTAGGCAGAGCACATGAATTCAAAAATCCAAAGCCACGTTTAGCAATTTCAGGGTAGGTATTTCAAGGAATTTGTCAAGGTACAGTCGAGTTCATAAATATATGAGCAGACAAATGCCAAATATGTAAACTTTTGCACCTTATTGTCAATGTCATAAAGGTGTACAGATATTTGTGAACTCTCAGTTTTGCTCATATATTAATGAACTCGACTGTACATAAAACGTTCTCGGCGCTCTGCCTACCGTCTCTGGGAACACACGTGATGTTTAAATATGTATGATATGTATGTGACAAATTCCTTGTCTGTTTGTCTAGTTTAAATTGTTGTTTTTTATTATGCTCTTCATCAAAACGTAACATTACAAGTTGATGATGATTGATGGCAAAATTTTAAATATGTATGATATGTATGTGCACATAGCATATATCTATAAACTACTTTATATTGCTAATGGCAACCCAGCTGTCTTTTTAATAGTTCGCTTTGAAGCCGGTCAGTTAACAGCCGGCGCCGCGCGTCACCGTTTCCCGCCATTTTATGACGTTTCAGCCATAAATTGCCGCGAAAATTGCGCTCTCAACTGACGTTTAAGATTTGCGTACTTCAGATTTATTGGCTAGTGATGCGCTCGGCTTTTTTTGGGATTATTAGAATCGGAATATTAAATGAAAAATGCTTTTTTTTATGGAATTGTCCTTTTGTTGGTATTTTTAAAAAAAAAAAAAATTTAAATCCATTGGATTTTTTTCGCTTATTTTGTTTATCTAGGATTGTTGTTGTTGCATCTTGTAAATTGCTTGTTCCAGTTATTTAATTTAGTTGTTTATATTTATTTTTACTACAACTCCGTAACTATGTTACCGTCCCCTATTAAAAAGTATCATAATACATAATTATCTGGTACAAAAGCCGAATGAATAGCTACGGAGAAATTGTACCTACATTAATTTGGATACATGTATGATGAAATCAAGTTAAAATTAAGTATGTACTTGCAGGAAAGTTATCATCAAAATCTCCTCTAACAATTAAAGAAAAAGTCCTCGGAGTTTTCTCTAGATTTGAACGCTCATCCTTCATCTCCCGAGGCGACCCACCAACCCATTGGACCACGTCAAGTCACCAAATCCTCACGAAATACCCCTTCTATTTCCAGGTTCCGCGCATGCCTGAAACTCGCCGACACTTCAGTCTCCAACATGGTGGGCAAGCTGTTCTTCAACGTCGTCCAGACCCGGTGCTTTGTGCTAAAACCCGTCAAATCGTGCACAAGGCGATCCTGGTGGGGTCGATGTCTGCAGCGGGAGTACACTAAACATGCCTACTTGAGAGACAACTTGCCATACTAAACTTAGAAAGGAGGCGTGAAGGCAGATTAAATATTGAATTTATGAGTAACTGTCACTCTTTCTGGTCTTCCTGGTTGCTGTGTAAAGCTGCATCGAACTTTTGGCGCCTTTATTGCATTCGTTAAAACAGAAAACGTATTTTAACTCCACTATCGTCAATAGAAAACCTACTGATTATAAAATCGTTTGGAAGATTGAAAAACGCCCTAGTGACCGAGTTGGTTTGATAAAAAAAAAAAAACTAAAACTGTCGTGGGGTTTGTAATGAAAAAGAACGTCTTTATACTAGCTAGACTATCCGCCGACCGCCGTCAAATACTCAACTGTAGCTGTCGCTCGCTCGCGCAATACGAATACTACTGTGTTCTAGAACTCTTTTGTGGTTACATGTTACATTCGGCGAACGACTGTGTAATTGCCTCTTTAAGCTTGTCAAAATTATCAATTTTTTAGATGAATGATAAAATTGAACTCCACATCAAATGGCTGTATACGTAGAATTGAGTCTGGGGTAAATAATATCTTCAACAACAGCGGGGTACAGTCAAGGACTTTAATTCATGTGCCACCATGGAACTTATTCCCAATAAACGTCATAGTGACATCCCATTAATTATCGAGGGAAATCGTAATGTTTTTTTCTTCGAAAAGGTTCTATGGTGACTCATGAATTAAAGTCTTTGATCGTACATGAATGTCACAGACTCCAGAGTCAAAGTTTTCAAACTAAGTAAAATAATAAGCTAAGCGTTTTATGACGCAGCGTGGGAAAGCAAGATGTTGGGAGAAGAGACAAATAACTCTATCCCTTTTTAATTCAAAATACTTCAAGATTGCAACACTTCACAGCTCGACAAGTTTGCAAAATTGTTGCCACACTCAAGCTGTTTACGTCAAAAAATGCCGCCAGTTTTTTTTCTACAACACTTTTTTTTCCATTGCGCGACTCAATTTGCTAGCTTAAAGCGTGTCATACACTAAGCAGATACGGTAAAATATCTGTTACTGACCAGATACCTGCCAATATCGCTCCCTATACAATTCAATGAGCTAACACACACAGCGCAGATTTACCGTCAAGTATCTGTTGACACCGACATATGGAAAAATGGCATTTATACGCAGATAAAATGTTATTGTATATGCGTAGTCTGTGACGGGCTTAAAGTTTTTGGCGACTTACGCTTTTTCCAAGTGACTCAAATAAAATAAAATAAATAAATTATTCCCTTTTTAGCTTTTTTTGCTATACATTATTATTATTTTAATAGCAAAACCAGTGCTTGTGGATTTGTTTCACACTTAATTAGTACGAGATATTATTATGACACGGAATTGGTTTATTTTCTTGACAGATTTTTATTAAACTATGGTACTGAGTTCCACATTCATTTCTGTTTGTAAATATTGTAAAAATATTGACTACGAACATTTGTGATTTAATATAATTTTGTTTTCTAATTTTATTTGAAAAAGTGGAGAATTTATGAAATCTCTTAGCTTAAGAATTTAATTATGTTTTTATAAATAAGTACCTACCTTTTATACTTATGTCTTGGCCGAAAATTATCATGAATTCGAAACGAATCTGTTTAAAAACGGACTTTACCTATATAGTATGAAATAAGGATTGCAGTATTACATTTTCTAAATAAAACAAACAAAACAATATGAATAATATGGTTCAGTTTCAGTTATCAATTTGAAATACCTTTATAATATTAACATGTGTAGAAGAAAAACTTAATGTTATAAATGTAAATATTAAGTTTTAATTTTAGACTAAGTAGACGTTTATATTTAGTATTTATTTAATGTTGGCGAATGAGGGTTATCAAGCTTACACATAGTTTTAATAAATAAAAAACAACAGTAAACTAAGTACGAAGGTCATAGAAATGATTTAACAATTTTTTTAAATAATATTCCTAACATGAATAGCAAACGAATAAACCTACACTGTATTGGACTCATTACTGTTAAATCTCAAGACGAATTCAGTGAAGAAAAAGAAACGAAACCTGAATTCAAAAATTTGATACCTCTATCGCCATCTATCCGTGGCATATGTAAGTTTGATTTCCCTTGCATGGGAGTTAGTATGTAAACGAGCAAGTTCCTCTATTTGACAATATATTCGTGTAATTGATTGTGTAGAACGTCGAATTTCTTAGTAAATGTACTTATTAATAATTAAAATTAATGTAAAAACGAAGTGGGTTTGTCTTTTTGTGGATATTCCTAGCTCTAGTTGGATAATGGGTAAAGAATGCCAATTATTAAATTAATGTTAGTATTCATTTTATTCTCCGAATAAAAGTTATGAATGTAATTGGTAAATTATTGAGTGGAATAGAAGAGGTATTATACAAATCAGATTTATGTTATAATCCACTACGGACGGACAAATGACCCGAAAGTAAAGAAAAAATGAAAAATTGGAGTAGAACTGTGCTTCTAAATTCTTCCGTTGATAAACGGTTCCCGTAATGCTCAAGAGATGGCACTTGTGTCGTCAATTAAAATCTTGATAATTTAGCACAAGTCGTCCATCAGGATTTTTTTTTATTGGATTTTGTACATACTCCGCCATGTTGTTTTTGATTTTTGTAGAACTATTTAAATTAAATATCCCAGTTTCCACCACGTGAAAATGACTACAACAAATCAAGTTTTAATGTATAAAATGTAAATACATAAGTATTTATTACAAATAAATTCAGACACGGTACAGAAAATGGACGAATTATACTGTCACTAAATATTGTTATGCTAATGCTTAGGTATTACATGTGATGTCACTACGCGGTACAATTTACCAAGGCGTGACGTCACTAGCCCTTTGATGATGTACCTTTGGCGATTTTTAATTGAACGATGATAACCCAAAAAATAAGAGTCCCATATTTTCCATAATCTACTAGACTAATTAAAATGATCATGACAGAAAATCTGACAAAAATTTAAATATGTAAATTGAATGAATTAACATATCTTTACCTTCCATTTTCTGAGTCCGTATGCATGCTAGTGAATAGAGAATTTTTATTTTTGTTCAGAATTGAAAATTAAAGTAATTACAAACTGAAATTTATTTTATTATTCCCTTGCCTCCTATCTTTATTTTGTTATTGTCAGCGTATTTCTTACACAATATTATAATTTGCACACGTAAAGCTACATAGACAAAATCATTACTATTTCACGTTTCGTGGCCACTTGTAGCATACTTTTTAGGTTTTAAGTTGGCAGGTATATTAGTGACAAGTTGCTAGCCTGTCGCCTAAAATATTAAGTATACCTTAACCTATCATCTTAGTCGCCTCTGACGACATCCACGAATGAAATGGAGAGGTTTGAGTAATTGACTTTAATTGTATTTTCTTATAAATATTTTTTTCATACGTCAGCCACTTAAAGAAAGTCGTAAAATTCTTATTTTTGAAATAAAAAAACATAGATTTCCCATTCAGAATAAAGTCCACAATCGATACTGATAATTTAAAAAAAACATTCCTTTTGTATGAAAACTTGTTTTTTCCGGTTTTTATCGACAAAGCTCTATTCTGATTCTGTGTATGAAAAACATATTCTAGAATTATTCTTTAAGACTTAAATAAAAAAAACAACTTTCATAGTATTGTTTTAAGTTTTAATCCATGATCATTAATTAACTATTCTGTACAAATAAAAAATACTGATCAAAACAAATACAGATCACGCTCAGAATTGAACTTAATTTCACATTTCATGTTCAGTAACGCCATCTATTGGTGAGTAGCCAAAGTAGTAATAGTACCAACTTTACGCAAGTTAACGTATTTACAGCTCCTCACGCATACATGCGCTTTCATCATGCTTTCGCTCAATGGCACAGTCATTGAGGATAGAACCTATAGAGTACTAATGTCATCTTGGTTGTTCGGAAATTATTCCGCAAAACAATTGAAGTGATCGCTGTGCTCTTATTGGCCGGTCCAAGATCGCGCATAACGCTAGTGCCTTTTCTCTACGGTTATTGGCTCTGTACAGTTTCTGTGACAGTGACGGTGACGTTTAGTATGTTGAAATCAACAAACTATTTGCGGACCGGGGTTGCGAACATTGTTTCTCTATAGGTTCTATCCTCTATGGGCACAGTGAAGCACCTGGAGAATGTCATACTCAGAGAGATGGCAGTGAATGCCTTGAAAGAGCGACACATTTCCTTTGACACCATGCATTTTTGTAAGTTGTTGGATGCAAGGAAATGTCCCTATGTATTTATAATGTCTAGCATAAGTTTAAATTAAATTAAACAGTACTTCTGATGGCGCACTGGTCCAGACTGTAATGCCATAAGAATATATTTTACTCGACAAATAAATAAATAATAAATTAGATGTGTATTTCACACCGATTTTACAAAATCACACCAACGTTTCTTACAAAACTGCGATACATTTTTAATAGCTGTTTTGTTAACCCCTCTTTTGAAGTATTAACGCAAATTATTGGCACATTTTATTGCTTTAACACAATGCCGTGTCGATCCTGTATGTATATCCTTTATACAGCACAGAAGCCACTCTCGAACACAAAATCACTGGCTTTCTTCCCTCATTCACCGTCCCCCTTCTGAGTGTCATGTTTCGCCAACAGATGTCGCCT
This sequence comes from Adoxophyes honmai, assembly GCA_005406045.1. Classification (NCBI taxonomy): domain Eukaryota; kingdom Metazoa; phylum Arthropoda; class Insecta; order Lepidoptera; family Tortricidae; genus Adoxophyes; species Adoxophyes honmai. The sequence continues at coordinate 116,059 of BHDV01024876.1, read as the reverse complement.
CAGCCCGCGCTTGCGCGAGTAGGTGGCGCCACAGTGGCCGCACGCGTGCGTCTGAGAGCGGTGATGCGTTGACTCGATATGCTCGTCCAAACTTACCTTGTAACCGAACTTTTTGTCGCATATCGTGCACTGAAAGTTGTAGGGATTGGTTAACAGATGGCGCTGTTGAATGAAAAATGTTACAGGACATTTTCGAGGGATGGTGACAACAAGAGTTTTATGGACAGATGCCATTAATTAAAAAAAAAAACAAGAGTTTTATCTCAGTTAGACAACTATGTCTCGTAGATTATCAAAGCATTCTCGACTATCAAAACTTCATGAAGATATAGCTTGGAAGATTGGAAACTGAAACATTAAAACAAATAGGGTATGGAGAGCATATGAAACGCTATAGACAAAACCATGACTAAATCGCGTCCCGTGGCCACTTCCAGCATATTATTTTTTAGGTTTTAAGTTGGCAAGTATAATAGTAACAAGTTAAAGTAAAATATACCTTAACCTATTTCCTTAATTGCGTCTTACGACATTTAAAAAAATTACGAGAAGCCTAAATAAAAAATCTCACTTCAAACTTTTTTAATCCAAGATGGCGACGGCGGTGCGCGCGCAGGTTCGAGCTGGAGATACAGCGCTGGGGACACATGTCGCAGCTATAAGGCCGTTCACCCGTGTGTTTCCTAAAAAAGAAACACAAAAATAGTAATATTACAATTTTACATACATAAATACATATTCTTTATTTCCAAGAGGGGTAGGCAGAGCACATGAATTCAAAAATCCAGTGCCACGTTTAGCAATTTCAGGGCAACCAGATGGTTAAACGTGATATTGCAGTGACAGGTTGCTAGCCCATCGCCCATAATACATTTAATTTTAATTTCATCATCATCATCAGCCTATATACGTCCCACTACAGGGCACAGGCCTCCTCTCAGTTTGAGAGGGCTTGGGCTATAGTTCCCATGTGGGCCCAGTGCGGATTGGGAGCTTCACACACAACGTTGAATTACTTCGCCGATGTGTGTAGGTTTCCTCACGATGTTTGCCTTCACCGAATAGCTCGTGATAAATATCCAATTCGATATTGATATCGAATTTTAATTTGATATGAAGCAATTCAATGGCGTGTGTGAAGTTCCGACAGGATGCCAGTACATACATATATCACGCCTGTATTCCTAAACGGAGTAGGCAGAGCTCACAAAACATGTTCCTAGCCGATAGCCTAAGGCAAAGCCAACACAAAACCATGACAATTTCACAATTTGTGACCATGTCTCTCATATTTTTAGTTTCCGTACATACATACATACATACAATCACGCCTGTGTTCCCAAATGGGGTAGGCAGAGCACACGAAACGTGACATAGAGAAAACCACGATTATGACTAAATCACGCTTTGCAGCCACTTCCAGCATAGTTTAAGGTTTGCAAAGATGGAAGAGGTAGAATAGTGGCAGGTTGCTAGCCTGTCGCCTAAAGCTTACCTAAACCTATTTCCTTAGTCGCCTCTTACGACATCCACGGAAGAAATGGAGAGGTGTTATTCTATCCCGACACCACACGGCAAGTTTAGTTTCTAGTTGGCAGGTATTATAGTGACAGGATGCTGGTCTGACACCTAAAGCATCTCTAAACCTATTTATCCTGATTCGCCTCTTACGACATCCACGGAAGATATGTAGTGTTATGCTAGACCGACACCACTTGACTATAGGTATATGTGCGTTATATTTTACTATCTGATCTTGCCTTATGTGTACTGTGAGAGAAGATCGCTGTGTGGACCGGAAACCGCAGTGTGGGCACACATGCTGCTTCGTGCCTGTGTGTGTGAGCTTGTGCTTGTGTAGGTAGTCCTGCCTGGTGAAGACACGTCCGCAACTCTGTAATTACCACATGAATGCGGTTTAGGAAATCAGTTGTTTTGTTTTAATTGAACTCCTTAACTAGGTACATGTTTTAATATGTACAATCAAACACTTTGTCGTGTTCATTCATATACTTAACAGTTTTGCAAAATATTAATTGACTCTACTTTATTAGGCATACCCATTAAATTAGTGTTGCATGATAATCAATAGTAATAAAAAAACACAAGTGTCACAACTTTATGAAGATTATGTCTGGACTATCAGGACTTTTCTGCATTTGGTGCAGAGGATATAGTGACAGTAAAAGACTTCAACATCGGCAAAATATTCCTTGCCAAACTATAGTAGAGACTTTTAGGTACTTAAAAAAATAAAATAAAAAAAAATCTTTTAAGTAAAACGGTTTTATTTTAGTCTAATCAATGTATATAAAACCGTTTTACTTAAAAGTTTTTATTTTATTTTATTTTTTCGAGCTTTTAGTTTTTTTTTAATTTGATATAGTGCACTGTATTCTCCTTGCAAAGACCTTTCAATTGATACCCATATTGATGGGGTAGATAAGAATTAGGTCATCCGCCATTTTGTAGCGGCGGCCATTTTGAATTTACAATGACAATGAATGTACATTATTGTATTGTCACCACAACTTAAGGCGCATACCGAATTTCAGATCAATCAGTTGACGGGAAGAGGGTGAAAATTCAATTTCTAAATTTGAACCAACAAAGACCAAAGATCAAAGAATAAAGACTAAAACAAACGGGGTAAGCTAAGTAAAACCGTTTAAAAAAGATAAAACGAACCTTTACATTCACCTTGTAATGCGACTAAAATAGAAAGTGTCATATTCAATGTAGCAACACATACCTTACATGATTTTTGACTTTGTCGGGTTGACTTTCTACAACAAACGGGTTTGTTTACCTTTTCTTAAGTATCTAAAAGTCTCTACTATAGGAAGGGTTAAAGCCAGCCATAACAAAACATACTTACTTCACAAACATAATTCTTTTTTTCCCCATCATGTTTAGCAACATGCTCCTTCAGGGCATCCCGAGTCTTAAAAGAAACACAACAGTATCTACACTTAAAAAGTTTATCTGGTAATTCTATAGTTACATTATCCCTATGGGCTCTCATATGCGCCTCGTACATCCTACGCTTTGGCAAACATCGTTCACAAACCGCACAACGGTAGCCATCTTTTAAACCTTTACAGAAGTTGATTTCGTGCCCTAATCTAGTCTTACGGCTCTTAAACCTTTTGTCACAACCAAAACATCTGTAAAAGCTTCCTTCTATACCGTGACACTTTGAATTGTGCTGCGTGAACTGCTCCGCTGTTTTCAGATCTAACCTGCAAATGTTGCAGTAAGTTGGAGACCGTTTCGGTTTGTAAGCAGCTTTTGAAATAACTTTCTTTGGTTTCTTTTCATTTTCGTTTGAATCTGAGTCTTGGAAAGATTCTAAAACTTCACCTATTGAGTCATCGTCGTTAAGAGTTGAGTCGAGTTTTTCCTCTTTTACTCTAAATTCCGATTCGTTGGAATCTTGTTTAATAGTTAATTCTTTAGTTTGTAAGATTTCTTTCAGTCTTTTATCAGTTTCTTGGCAGAAATGCTTGAATTTGTAGAACCGGTTTATTTCATCACAGCAATTATTGCACACTTTATTTGGATGGCAGTCGTGTGCTAAATTAATGTCTAGACAATCACGTATTTGATCCAAAAGGGGATTCTTAGATTCACAGTCAGTAGTGTTACTTTTCGCCGATAAACCACATTCGGCATTTCTTTTCCAACAAAACCGGCACACATCATCTTGCAAGAAATACTCGATGTTGTAATCTGCACTATAAAGGAATAAGCTTTCAGCATGCATGTTTTCAATATGAAAATTTAATAAAACATTATCCCGTTTCCTATAATTTACAAAATATTTTGACGTAGATCAAACTAGGCTTGGGTAAAAAATATCGATATATCAAAATATCGATATATTTTCAATAAAATATCGATAATTATCGTCGATATTTAAAATTTTGATTTATCGATAATCGATATTTTTTTCCGGATATCAAATTCGATATTTTTTTTATGAGCTCCTGTTCGACTTCAGTTTTCGATAAGGGGCGCGTTTAAAAACCAAGTCAATTATTACCAGACAGTAGTTGGTTTCAGTGACACAATAATTTTTTTGCATAAATCCTTCACTTTACCCTTTACCGAGGGAATTTAACTTGTTCGCGAACGCGACCTAAAAAGAATGTGCAAATATCATTACTAATATTATAAATCGGAAAGTGAGTTTGTTTGTACCTCTTTCACGCCGTAACTACTGGACCGATTGCTTTGAAATTTTTGATACGTAAAAATATAAGTCCGGATTAAATAATAGGGTACTTTTTATCCCAGAAAAATTGATGTTTCCGAGGGAATGTTCGCTTTATACCGCAATATAACCGAATTCCACGCGGGCGAAGCCGCGGGCGGAAAGCTAGTTTCGATATAAATCGATAAATATCGATATATCAAAATATCGATATTTTTACACGATATATATCGATACTTTAAAATAATATCGATATATCAAATATCGATATATTTTTTCCATTTGCACATCCCTAGATCAAACGCCAAAGTCAAAACAAACAAACAAGACAAGTACTTAGATGTATATCGTCGTGTTAATCGCAATCGAGTAGCAATCTGACTTTTTTGCTTACAGCAAATAGTTTGAGTAGAAGTTAAAAAACGCCTGTGGAGTGATGCGACATCTAGTGTCGAGTAGCGACACTAAACTGTACACTTCGTTTCCGGTAGATGTCTCTTCTACAATTCAAAAAGAAAAAGCTTAAAAGCCCTTTCTTGCCTTGCTCGCTCAAGCGTCTAGAACTCTAGAATTTTATTAATGTCGTTTGTATACGTTACGAGAGCTTTTTATCACCCCCAAAGTTCAAAATTAAATATACTTATTTATTTGCTTTAGAAATTACATTGTGTAGTACCTACAGTATAATGATCAGTCTAACCAAATAAAATTGCATGCTAATATCTTAGTTTAGAAAGTTAGTTTTGATTTATATACTTTTCCATTATTTATTTCAATTATTTCTTTAAGTATTCTCTGATTCAACACAATATTAACTTCTTTAAGCCTTTTCACTGTTTTTTAACAACTTCCCTGTCCAAAGAGTCATATATGACTCAAACGCACCTTTTGGAATAAGCTCTTGACCCATATGTGACTCATTTTATAATAAACTTCATTCAATGTTTTTTAACAGAACGTGGCCCAATCTCGTCGAGTTTGGAGCATGGACGAGTTGCTTAAACCCTAATTTTGCAAAATAAAAATAAAAAAGTTGTGATTTATCTTTAATTTTTTTTGTACAGTAGATTATCTAGGATAGTAAAAAGTCTTCGTATAACATATGTAACAGACTTCCAAATATCGTATTATGTCTTGCGTACTGCAGTTTTTTCGCCTAGCCGTTTTAACTACCTAACATGAAAGAATAACGAACTTTTCGAGCATTTCAAATCCATTCACTCAATGAGCTGGTATTTTATAGATAGATAATTACCTACTCATATTTGACTCACTGAACTTGTAAAAAATAATTTTATATAGTGCGTTCGTGAGTCAAGGTATGAGTCAAATAAAGTGTTTACATGCGACTCATTGGACTTGGTCAAATAAGGTTTATGTGCCACGTTCATGAGTCTCAAATGAGTCAAAAAATAATGGTGGTCATATGCGACTCATTGGACTTGGTCAAATAAGGTTTACGTGCCACGTTCATGAGTCTCAAATGAGTCAAAATTGATTGTGCTTCTATGTGACTCAATGGACTTGGTAGAAGAAATTGTGTGTGCCACGTTCGTGAACCACATATGAATCAAAAATAAAATACAAAATAAAAGATAAAAAAACAACAATTTTCATTTTTTATGATTATTTACTATTACATGCGAACACATTCTATGGATTCAATTAACAGAAAGGGTGAACGTGGGGTAGTTTGAAAAAGCCTTGTATGGGGACAGTGAAGTTGTTAAAGTAGTTAGTTAAATAAACATAATAGTCATCAGAAAATAGACTTTCTGTTTATCATATCCCGTAAGTGGGTCGATCAACTATTTTATGTCCCCGTTTGCCATGGTTACGTCTCCTGACTAACCGAGTAAAATTGTGATTTTCTAAAATATAATCCGCTATAAGTTAAGATTTTTTTTTACAGTTGTACGCATTTCTTTATGGCGCATCTCCTGAGCATAGAACGAAACCTAAATTATAACCTTTTTCTAAGCAACTCTATCACAGTTGTCCCCTGACTTATGGGACAGAATAACAACACAAAATATTTGATTGGCCCAAGTAATTTGCAATTTTTGAAAACAAATAAAACAGTCTATAGTTTTGTCAAAATTTAATGTTGTCCAGTTACCAGAACATCTTCAACATTACACTTACAACTAACTTAAAACTATTAATTTTCAAATAAAACATTGACTTACATTACACTTATCAGCTTGCTTATTGAGAGTAGAAAAATGCAAAACCCGCACTGAGTCCATAACAGAATATAGTTTAGTTACAAGTTTTTTGTCCAGACTATCAGATACATGGCATCATATGTAAAAGCTACCTAGCAATTGGAATAGTAATTCACTTTCTAGCAAACTCAACTTCAACAAATTTATAAGGCTGATGTTTCACTGTTTTGTCTTTTACCAAATATTTTTTTTTAATGAAAACTAAAGGAGTCGCAACATTTACCACAGTTAAAATAAAATTGTGTTGTAAAGCGGAAACACTGTGACAGTGCATTGAACCAATGCAGAACACCAATTTGTATTTATATTCCATACACTTGTTTGTGCACTGATAACAAAGGAGTATAGTCATTAACCTCTTTATACAACAAAGTTGTAACCAAGTATACTTAGCTAAGGGACAAGCAAACTGTGCCAACTTAAAATAGTCTATTTTACGTTGATACAATTTTCTTGTCTCAGAGTGTAATTGATTCTAACTCTCATTGAAAAATAAAATTGAATACTCTAATTTTCACTCTGCTTCAGCATCTTGGTGTTTGTCCTTCTTCTTCTTCTTTTTTTTCTCTTTACGCGCTTCACCGTCACCCTCCACTTCCATTGTAGTGTCTGCAGCCGTCTCACCTTCTGCTGTCTCGTCTAAGTCACGCTTCTTCTTTTTCTTCTTTTTCTCTGACTTCATTTCAACTGAGTTGTTTGCGTCATCAGCATTAGCTGTGCTGGCTGTGCGCTTCCGGCTTCCGTCATCACCTTCTGCTTCGCCATTCGTTTCTTGGGGTTTGCCCTTGTTGTAATCCTTGTAACTGTTTAGCCATTCCGCAGGAGTGTTTTCGTTGGGTTTACCGAATTTGTCTAACTTTCCTTGTTGGATCAGATTCTTCTTCTGTGATGCCTTCGGTCCCAAGCCCCATTTGCGAGGGTAGGTGTCTCGCTCCATAATGACCCGTTTTAATTTAGCTGCGACTCCGTGGTCACAGGATGCCATTGTGGAAGTGGTCATCAAAGCAACGGCTAATGCTATTGCCTCTCCCTTTGTGGTAACAATGACTATTTCTTGATCAATTTCAATACCGTCTTCATACCTAAGAATACCGGGTAAGAGTACTTTAGCACCATAGCAGATAGCATTTACTGCACTGTCTTTAACAAAGATCCTCTTGTGAGCCACTAGGAGCCCTTCAAGGGGCTTAATAACTCTACGGAGGTAAGTTTCGTCTTTGTGGTTCTCGTAAGCCCACTGTGCGTCTAGAATATCATGCATTGTGACCATGCCTTCTTTTTCTCCTTGGATGCCGGACCGTACTCTTCTCAGCTCTATCATTTGACCACCAACTCCCAGCATAAGTCCGAGATGTACACACATGGTTCTGATGTACGAGCCCGCCTCGCAGCTGACCCAGAAGACACCAATGTTACGTTCTGTGTCAAAATCAAGGAGTTTGCTGTCATACACGGACCGGACACGCAATTGACGCTTCACAGCGGATATTAGCGGCGGTCGCTGGAACAGTGCTCCTCGCAGCTTTTCCAGGCCTTGTGTCACCTTTTTGATACTCTCCACGGCCGAATGTAGGCTGAAAACGGCCACATACTCTTTGCCAGCGTTTTGTTGAGACTTGACTAACCTCGTAGCTCTGTCGACACAAACAATAAGGCAGCCTGTCACCTTGGGATCGAGCGTGCCAGAGTGCCCGGTCTTTTCCACCTTCAGGATCCTTTTGATCCATGAAACCACCTCGTGGGAGCTCGGGTTGCTCGGTTTGTCAACGTTGATGAAGCCAGACTTCACGTAGTCTGCGATGGGACGTTTCAATGGCGAATTTCCGAACGGCAGCGGGGTGTAGTGGTTAGTGCGCACATTGAGTCGGTCAAAATTTTTCAATAACAAAGGCCAGTAAGCCGTGTCCAGTTTCTTAACGCTCTCCGAGGGCTCAATCTTGAAGTCTCCGAGCTTTTGAAATGCGCCCAAAGACACGCCATCCTTATTTTTCTTCTTCTTTTTCTCGGACAAAACTTCCGCACCGGGTTGCAAGACTTCCGTCATTTTCGATTAATTATAAATGCGCGCTCGTTATTCACGAGCGGAGCGTCTTGGCACACTTACACAAGTAGTCCACGTTGGATATTTGGAGCACTTGCGTCGTCCACTGATTAAAACGCACACAATAACCCAACACGTGCTGTATTTTTGGGTTAGAGGTTAGCTTCGGCACACCGAATGTTTTTCGGCCAAATAATGAATGAAGCAGAGAAGAGAGCAGAGACACTTCATGGCAACATTGTTTTCCTTCCTTGTACATTTATGGACGTGATCATAATTAATACATTACACTTCAAAGGAAAATATCATCAATGTTCTTTATTATTTATTATTGCTGAGATTATTGCCAAGATTTATGATTCTGCGTTCAAAACGAATTTTTATAATGAAAATGAGCGCCAGTTCGAACAGATTAAGCATCAAACAGAAGTAAGAATTCCGACAATGAACGCATTCATATCTTAGTGATACCAGTAAAACATTTTTTCCGAAGTCTGCGTTAACTGAAAACGAGACTGACATAATACACTTCAATGAGAAAACAAAAAAATATAGAAAAACATAAATGTTGAAAAAAGGTAGTACAAAAATGCAAGGAGTTTGCGACATACCCGCCCCTTGTGCATGAATGCACAAACTAGCTCGGATAGCTAGGACTTATGAAGCCTTAAGCAGTGTAGGAACACCTAGCGCCATCTATCATCGAGTGGTAGAACTTCTACTGTCAAGAAAATAGGAAGCCTACATCCTGCTATCGAAGTTTCGACGAACAGTTGCATAAATACAATTTCCAACTTCCTCTCTGCGGACTTCGGTACCCAAGCATAACATCTGCCTGGAGAGAGATCTCTCTATTGGAGCCTTTCCCAAAGTAGCTCTCTGAAGTTCGGAATCTGAACCAGTTTCCTAGAGGGCCGGCGCAACAATCCCCCCGCTGTTGCTAGTTGCTACATCCACCACTCTCACCACTTCGTCCCTGCCGTGGAAGACTGCCGCGACACGACTTCGTGGCCATGTTCCTCGAGGCAAATTATCTTCAAAAATTACAACCACATCCCTATATTAACAAAAAATAAGTTACACGAAACTTGTCTTGTCTTAATTACTACAGCTTTATGTACTGTTGAAAGAACAAGTGTTTCTTTTATTTTGAGCTTAAACTACTTTAATCATTTCCAGTATCCTGTTAGAATTTCGAGGTATGACGGTTGTGTTCTATTGGCTGGTTAAAATTTGATTGTTTTTTTTTTTAGTTATTTGTTCGAGTGTCAAAAATCCAGAATGATTTAATTCGCAAAATTATAAGAAAAGCATGGTAACATTAAAATCCAAACGTCATACTGAATTGACACGACTGACAGGCAGGCAGGGCAAGGCAAGCAAAGCAAGCAGTGTAGTAACATTCAGCATCGAAGAAATCGTTGGTGAATTTACATTCAAAATAGTTTTAGTAACAACATAATGGCAGGAGTTCTATTCGAGGACATATTCAACGTGAAGGATATGGATCCAGAAGGCAAGAAATTCGACAGAGTGAGCCGGTTACACTGTGAATCCGAATCGTTTAAGATGGACCTGATTTTGGACATCAATTCGTGGATATATCCCATGGAGCTCGGAGACAAGTTCCGGCTGGTTCTGGCGACCACGCTGCGGGAGAACGGGTACCCGGACGGCGGGGAGTGGAACCCCATGGACACGGAGGGAAACCGCGCCGATAGTTTTGAATATGTCATGTCAGGCAAAGTTTATAGGTTAGTTTGATGTTTATTATGAAATTTTTGGTTAATTGGTTACGATTTAAGAGTTGAATTACTTAAAATGCGATGAGTATGAGTAATTTTGAATAAGTATAATAACCTAGTACTAAATGCAGTACCCATTAATGTATATCCAACAATTTTAGCTATTGTTTTATCTTTCTCTGTTCTTAAGTAATACTGGCGAAAAATAGACTAGAATTGCCAGTAATAAAAGTTCTGTTCCTACTTAATGCACTACAAGCATAGATAATTAAGAATAATTTTTACATCCAAAATGTGTGTGAACAGTAGATTACGGGTCTTATGTGATTATGTTGTTTTTCTTTTACTAGTTTGTAACCTGGTAAGGGGAAACATTCTTATCTTTACTATTTATAAATGTCTTGGGTTTAAAAGCTTTAAGTGGTGTAATGATTACCAGGACAGAATGATGTTTGCAAACTTGTTACAGACCTGTTGTGTCCAACAATTTACATACAGCCATATATCATGCCTGTATTCACACAAGAGGCAGGCAGAGCATACAAAATGTGGCATAGTCAAAATCTTGACTTTTTACACTTTTTTTTTTTTTTTTTTTT